>BHFT01038762.1:0-15866 GCA_004320025.1 Laticauda laticaudata
ATAATAATAATAATAATAATAATAATAATAATAATAATAATAATAATAATAATAATAGTAATAATAATAATAATAATGTATGTGTGTGTTTCTGTTTACTTAAAGTCCTTCCTAAACAGTGAAAACTGTCACACAAATATCTAAATTTGGGGGGAGGGGTGAGAATCTTCAGGTAATATAATTTGTGCCATTTCAAACCTGACACCCTAGTTTTGACAATGCCCATGGAGGAAAGGAAATAAAAAGAGCACGAACAAAAACTTTAGCAAGTGGAAAAATGGATTTTCTACTGTGATGACAATTACCTATTTTTCTCATCATTGTTTTTTATGATGGGTTTATGAGGGCTATTTTGTTTCCATTTCAACTTGCTTCGGATATTGCATTTCTTGAAAGATGGACCCATTCCTTTAAAGCTTGCAGTTACTTTTCTTTTTTTATGGAGTTTAGAGGGGTGGAATAATGATGAACATTTTAAAATACCATTCGACCCTGTGGGAGGAATTGATATGGTTCATTCTTACCCAAAAGGATGAGTTTCTCAAGTTGATGATGTCTGGATAAGTTAGACCACTAAATTCTCAGTCATGTTAGGGATAGTCATCCTAGCAGTTGGTTGAGCATTGTAAAGCATTGAGTTTGAAGGGTACCAGGTTGAAGAAGGACCCATTTCTACATGTAAGAAAGACCAAGTCACAATTATTATTTCCAGTACATATAAGAGAAGTCATGAGAAGAGAAAACAAAGGACATATTTGGCATAAGTACAAATAAAAGGCAAAGTGAGAAAGAGCAGAATGCCTGAGGTTAACCAGCACCTGGACTGAAGATGCCCTACTTTTAAGATCACTCCCCAGCCAGTCCAGCTGATATCAAAAATCAACTATAAAAGCTTTGTAGCAAAGCAGTTGCTTGGTGTGATGGTGGTGGAGCAGTTGGCATTAAAGGGTTCTGGGTGTGAGAAGGGTTGTGGGTTTTGCTTACTTTATATAGGAAACTGGAAGTAACCTGAAGTTAAGGAGAACTGTAGCTTACTCCTGATAGGAAGGAGCAGCAGTAGACATAGGCAGGATTTGATAACAATCTGGGACCACTACTCAAGGGTTCTGCTAGTGTGGGGGATGGTGGAAGGCCAGGGAGGCTGGAGTGGGCCCTCTGGGGTGTTGGAACCCAATGAATTGAGTATTGACCAAAGGACCCTGTGACACAAAGTTAAAAACATCTGGAAAAGCCCTGATATCCTGAGAACAATTTGGACTGGCTGTCAGAACAGTGAGCAATATCAGCAATTGAAGCTTTTGAATGTGTATTACTTGCCAGACTCTTACATAAGCCTTCTGTGTGTTTTTCACATTGCATTTTCAATTTGAATTATTTCTATTTATTTTCTTATTTTTGTTTGTACAAAATAGCAAGTGTGTACTTAGATATTACTGCTATTAGCATGATACTACATAAGCAGGAGAAAAAATTATAAAAAGTATGACAGGGCAAGCCACTTGTATATAAACAAAGAACAAACTCCACTCCCTTCTGGGACTGATGATGTTATCTAGTAGGGTAATATAATGTCTGCAAGAAAACAACCAAGCTCAGACAACCCCAAGGGCCCCATCGTTCAACCCTGCATTGCAAATATTCTCTTCTATGGGCATAAAAAGTGTGTTTTCTTTCTTTAGGTGACCGTCCTTATATCGTACTCATGGCACGGGTTCATCCTGGTGAGAGCAATTCCAGCTGGGTTATGAAGGGGACTCTGGAGTTCCTCCTTAGTAACGATCGACTAGCTGATCTCCTGCGCCAATGCTTCATCTTCAAGATTATTCCCATGATGAATCCAGATGGAGTCATCAATGGCCAGTGAGTTATTTTATTTAAATATTTATCATAGTGTTGTGTCATGGTAATGACTAGGAAACCTGGTGGTTCATGTGTTTAAGATGCTGGATTGGAGGTAGCAATACCATATCTGAGATCTGAGTGCTGCTGTGGGACAGGGAATGGGTGCGATTCAACCGGTGAGTGTATGTTTTGTGCCTGCACTCAGCATTTCAAAAGCACTGCTTTTTCAGCTCCAACACTTATCTTCTGCTACAGTCCTGGTGAGTAAATCAGCTGAGGTATGGCAATCCGCTGTACTGCGCCAATCAGCTGAGCTGAAAACACTGTAAATAAAGGACAGAATAGGGCAGGGGTAAGTAGGCAAGGCCAAATCGTTGCTGTAATTACTGGTTCACCCAAAGTGAGCTGAGCCGGTAGAATTCCAACCCTGGGCAGGGTGAACTCCTGCCCTTTGCTCCAGCTTCTGCCAGGGATATGAAGGACCAGAAATGGGCTGCACTTATGTTAACAACCAGTTCGTTGCTTGTGAGCATGCACACACATGCCTTTTCAAGGCTGAAATGCAGCTTCAAACATGCATTATTTAGGCAGCTCTGGTGAGTACAGCAGGCATGGTGAGTACAGCAGGCATGGTGCAGAACTCAGCTGGGCACCATGGGTGAAGGGAATGAGCCAGAAAGTTAGTTATATATGGAAAGGATAGTGCAAGGGTGGGTGGGTGGGCCCAGTCAGTGATCACAACTAGTAGTTTGCATGAACCGGTTTGACCAGGCAGCAGCCCACCACTGGAAAGGACCCCCACCAAGTGGATGTCCCCCAGGCAACGGTGATGTCACCAACTAATCCTTTCAAGCTGGTGCTTCCAACAGAAGTGCAATGCAATCATAACAACTCTTAGAAACATATGGTTTGGTGCGCTGTTGAAATATGAATAATGTTGCTATTTTAAACTCTGAATTCCAATTTCAACACTCATCAATTGAGCATTAGAGTGGGATCTGTCAAAATGGTAGCTGGCAATAGCTTGAGAATCTCATGGGGTTTCTAGTCTTGAGATAATATTATCTATCCGGCTAAGAAACCAGGATGTTAGCTATTCGGTTTCAGATGAATGGGGATGTCTTTGAAAGGGATAGTCCACATTCTATGAATGGAAATAAATAAATAATAATAAAAAAGTGTGATGTAGAGAAGAGAAGGGGAACCAATTCATGTGATCACAAGTGAGAAGGGATGAGGATGCAATATAACATCCTCAGAGTGCTCAGGGAAAGAGCTGCCTGCTGTTAGTGGGAATGATGTGCAGAGTTCTGCAGGCTGACTGGGCATCACAAATCACTTCTTCTAATAGGAAGCTTGAGAGGTGATTGCCAAGAGGATTGCGTTATAATGAGGCTATTAAGATGCCTCCCCCCGAACTACAGTCCACAGAGAATTGAGCATGTAAGGCTCTAATGCTGACACCAGTAGGAAATAGGAAATGGAAATCTGTGAATGGGTATATAACAACCTGTTAGGGAACCCAAGAAAAGATTTTATTCCAGGCCATTGCTTTCCCATGGCTTTGCTCTGGTATATAAATATCACTTAGCTCTTGGTGCTATCCCTGCTCACCTCCAAGGAAAGAATGCTTTTGCCAGACCTCCTAATGAGTGGATATCTGCTTTTCTATCTCTGGAAAACAACAATATCTGCCTATTGACATCACATCAATTAAAAACCAGAATCCGTGAACACTAGCTGGCAGTCAATCTCCACGATTCCTAATTTCTACCTTCTACTCTTTGGTGTCACTCTGACACCAAACACAACCAATTTGATTGCAGCAATACAAGAATCACAGCCATGCTACTATCTTTCACATATATGAGTTTATCGAAGCCTGGCATTCCACAAGCAATTCCATCAATAGACACATTGACCTATAACTAGCCTACGAACCCCTCAATATTCAAATAAACTGCACAGCCAACCAGCGACAGCACTGACCCTTAACCAACTTACACAAGACCCCCAACCAGAACTTCATTTCCCAATAACCCTCACCTGACATGACCTCCCCATCACTAGACCCATCACTAGACCCTCCACTTGACGTGACCTACACCTGACCCTTCACAAGTCTCTCACTTGATGTGATCCCCACCTGATGGGACCTCTCCATAATAAGACCTACTGATCACATGAAGCCCTTATGCAGAAGAATACTGACACTCCCTAAAGTCCACTGAAGATGTTACTCATCCTGGTAATGAAGTGTTCATAAACCAACCCACAAGCTCAAAGAACAAACCTCCAGCCTCAATATCTGCCTATCCCAAGACCTTGAGAAGGACTTGATGGGTAGATGAAAATGCCAAATCTGGTCTTAATATCTGGCTGATTGTGTGACCAACCATAATAATTTGATGCAATTCAATGGCATTCAAAAATCTGTCCTTTTTACAGAGCCTTATCTTATACTTGTTGTGTATGGTTCAAATCCAGAATTAGGCACCATTTGAAGGTTCTCCAAGCTTGCATTTATAAAGACTGTTCACTGAGTAATCCATTTTATGGTAAATTAATTGCCTACCTTTTAACCAATTAATCAGTTATTTGGCAAATTAACATAAATGTTACAGCAATTCAGTCAGAGTGGCAGTGTGTGTGGATTTAATGTGTTTAATGAAGACAGTGCTTTGTATTGACTGATTAACCTGGAAAAATATAATTGTTAGTGGTTTGGTAAATTATCTTAAAATTCATTGCCTGAGTCAGGAAATGCTGATTCTTTCCATAATGACCTCCGTGTTAAAGATGGTTATTATAAAGGAAGAAATCTTGAATAATAGCTAGTTGAGATAACAATTAAAAAAAAAATTAGCTACATTCTTTAAATCAGACTACTTTATTAAGGCTGCAGCTTTATTTGAGAGAAAGCATCTTTAAAGTCATTGGAATGTACATGTGAATAAATACGCATAAAACAAAAAAATCTTTCTGAATTTCACAGGCAAAAAAAGCTTGTACAAAATCCACATTCTTTAATCTAGGATCTATGTCAAAAACTTCTCTCTTGATGTGCTG
Organism: Laticauda laticaudata; assembly: GCA_004320025.1. Taxonomy (NCBI): domain Eukaryota; kingdom Metazoa; phylum Chordata; class Lepidosauria; order Squamata; family Elapidae; genus Laticauda; species Laticauda laticaudata. The sequence goes on from BHFT01038762.1 coordinate 4,912, forward strand.
TCAAACATTTACTCTGGAACGGTCCTACACTGAATTTAAAGCAAGATAATGATTGAGTTTCCCCCTCCTTTTATTGAAATGTAAGTTAAAAAGAGATTATGCTCTAATTGGTTATCTGCAATTAAAAGTATTTTTTAATAAAACTTTGCATTGTGTAAAATGACACGCTGTGAGTTGCAGAGTGCCTTTTTCCTGATCAATCTTACACATACTTAAAAAGAAAAATCCTGCTGAATTCAGGGAGATTTGGTTCTGAAGTTTAACAAGTGGGCAGGACCTAGCCAATTCTGGTTGATTGCAAAATGCTAAATTTTGTAGGGTTAGTAGGGGAATGGAAGACCAATAGAAGAGAATATCTCTAGCTTGGAGTTAAACTGTCAGATCCTTGGTGTTCTCTGAACTTGGTTGTTTTCTCACAGATGTTTCTGTACCTCAACTAGGTAATCTCATCAATGATAGGAAGGATAGAGTTTTTGTCCTGTTTATATACAGTAGCTTGCCCTGCCAGCGTTGATGGAGATGTGGTTTTCCTTAGATAGTTCCTTTATTAGGGTATTGTTTTCTTTATGATTGCTCATCTGGTATTAATCCCTGCTTATCTGGGTATTGAGTGCTGAAGAAGATATGTTTGGGTCTTTTTGTCTTCTTAGCTTTTTTTTAATTGTTATTTTGAATGGTATGTAAATTTGGGGGGAAGTCCACCATAAAATCTCAGTACTTTATTAGTCCTTTAATCTCAGGACTAAATCCCCCAAATAATTACATCGCTAGCAATTTAGTTTTCAGTAAATTGATGTATTGATTTAATTCAATAAATTTACATAGTTGTGACATTGATAACAGTAATATGGTGATCAGCTGATTTTTAGTTTTGAATCCTGATCAGGGATGATAATTAATTATTAATTTTAAAAGTATGATTCCAGATGAAAAAGATTGATGTTCCCTCTTTGGTGGAAAATGTCCATTAGAAACATGCCTAATGTTTCATTTAGAATACAGTAATCAGTAATGTAGGCTATTTCCTTCCTAAAGGCCCTGTCACACTGCCCAACGGATGCAAAACATTAGTAAAAAGGACACAACGGACGACAAAAATGTTCCATCCGTTGTTATCCTCTCTCAAAAGGGGCAAAAATTTGCATAACCGGAGCGGATAACACGGAAAGGAACGGAGCGGGCGAGGACACAGACGGATGGAAAGTGGATGCGGAACGGAAGCCCAGCGGATGGAAGCGAGATGGGAGCGGATGGCACATCTTGCTAGGCTTCCGGGGGACATCAGCAAAGCAAGACGCGGAACGGATACAGCGGATGCAGAGCGGACGCCAAGCAGATGAAGCGGATGCACAGCGGATGCACAGCGGACAAGCCTAACGGATGCCTAGCGTTAATTGTGCATGTGGGAGGATGCATTGCGGTCAGCCCTGCGGATATAAGGGAAGCAGCTCGGAAGCAGGTCACCATTCAAAGGAAAGACGCTGCTGCCGGACGGATTGACAGCCTTGCCTGCCCCTGCCTGCATGCCTGCCTGCAAGCCTTGCTGCCAGCCTCCCTGCCAGCCTTGGCTGTCGGCCTGACCTGCCAACCTTGCTGCCAGCCTTGCTGGTCTGCCTGCCTGCCAGCCTTCCTGCACGCCTTCCTGCCAGCCTTGTGGCCTGCCTCCCTGCTAACCTTCCCTGCCAACCTTGTGCCAGCCTTCCTGCCAGCCTTGGTTCCTGCCAGCCTCCCTGCCAGCCAGCAACCCCACAAACCATGCGGAAGCACAGCCAAGCCTCAGCCATCTGCTGCCAGCCCTTGCAAGAGGGACAGGGGCTACCATCCTGCCTCCTGCCCTCACTCTGGTTCTGCTGGGGCTTCTGCAGCACGGGTCTCTCTTCTGGGGCTGGGGCTTCTGCTGCTTCTGCTTCGGGGAGCTGATGACAAGCACTCCAGCCACCAGCACCTCCACAGCACCTGGACCCTTCACCCCTGAGACTGAGCGACCAAAAAGGAGTGCCAGAGAGTCATTTTTGTTTTATACCTTGTTGTCAATAAAGTCCATTTTTTGATTCACACACTTGCTTCATTTCTTTTTTTAAATAAAGTCTTGCTGGAAACTTTTAGACATGGTTTAAGCCTTTGCATGTTTGTGGGATGGGTTAAGATAGCAGTGGCGATGGTTAGATAGCAGTGGGATGGGTTGAGATACCTTTGGGATGGTAATAGCTGTGGATAGATAAACCTCCAGTGCAAGCATAGTGGGACTGGATGTCCAACCCTCCCAGGTGCCACACTATGCCCTTTATTATCAATAACAATGTAATCAATCATCCACACATGTTCAACATAAACAACTCTTTATTAAATGCCCTGTTCATTGTAGACCACTGAACATACATGGCCCACAATCTCATCTGTGTGATGAGACAGGCTGAAGGAAGCATCCATTAAGCATCTACCATCCTGTCTTGCCACTCACACTGCTCCAGCTGGGGAGTTGCACCACCAGTGTTTCAGGAGGTTGCGCTGCTTCTTCCCTTCACGTGAGGCTCTGTTGGGGCCTTGCACATCCCTCAGTGTCTATCAGGTTCGCCCTTGCCTCCATTCACCAGGCTCCATGCCCCCATTGCCTTGCTGGAGGTCCACGAGCCTTTCTGCAAGACTGGGTAGCGGGTGCGCATGAGATTGTACAGGATGCAGCAAGCTTCCATGATCCTCCTCATGATCTCTGGGCGATGCTGCATGGTGGTGAGAAGTACCTGGAACCTGTTGGCCAGGATGCCAAAAGGCGTTCTCCACCACCCGCCTTGCCCTGGACAGCCTGTAGTTGGAAGATCCTCTCTTCACGGTGGAGGTATTTGGAGGTGTAGCGGCTTCATGAGGAAGGTTGTGAGGGAGAAGGTGTCATCCCCCATGATGAAGTCGGGCACATCTTGCGTGTCGTTGGGCAGGGGGTCTGGATCTGGGAAGCCCACGCATGAGGTTGCGTTCCAGCCCACCCTTGAGGTCACTTGCATTGTATACCTGGGCATCTGAAGATGACCTGTTGCCTGAAGCATCGATTACATGAACTTGTAGTCAGCATGCGACCATGGCGAAGAGGATGATGCTGAAGAAGCCCTTGTAGTTGTGATAAGAGACCCTGAGTTAGCTGGCGCTTTGCAGGCCACGTGCTTGCCATCGATGGCTCCAACGCGTGTGTGGGAAGTTCCACCTCTGCATACCACTGCTCTGCAACTTTTTTCCAGCCTTCTTCAGTGGAGGGGGCACTGGAGGAGCTCCCACAGGTATTCTTCGATGATGGCCTGCACCACTTATCTGACCACAATACTGATGGTGTTGTGTGGCACCCTCCCAAGCCATACTGCATGCTCCTGTAGGGTGGTCCCTGAGGCCAGATGGCGCAGAAGTGAGTGCCACCTTGAGCCCAGGGTCCAGGCTGGGCCGGAAGTTAGGTTTGCTCTGCTTGGTCAACCTGGGTGTCAGCCGCTGCACAACTTCGTCAAACAGGCTGGAGGCATCCTCATGAAGTTCTGGAATGCCCCGAGTGTCTTTGTTCCTGAGCTCCACCATCAGCTTGTTGTACAGTCCGTCCTCTGCTCTTCTGGTGAATCATCTTCGTACCCAGATGCTTCTTGGCCGCCTCCTTTTCTTCCCGTAGTAGAGTTCACAGAGCCTGTAGATGGCTTCGCACTGTGCAGAAGGATGGTGGCTGCCAAAAGGACTGTGTTACTATCCATGGTGGACATGACTGGATGCTGTGGAAGAGGAAGAGTCAGATGAAGGCTGCAGAGGTCTGCACAGGTGGGCTGCTGGTCTGAAAGTGAATGCAGACGAGTTGCTCCCCCTTTTTAAGGCAGTATAGGTGTCCCTTTGCATCCTCTAGGCATCCTCTAGACATCCTTAATATCCGAGATAGGTCCCCTCTGCGAATGTTTTTCTGTTTTTCATGCTTTGTTTCCATGCTGCATCCACTAGGCATCCTTCTGCATCCGTTCTGCGTCCGTTCCGCTTTCTCCCTGCGTCCATTTACCACTGGAGCGGATGGAGTTGCACGGATGCGCAGCGGATGCCTGCGGATATAGCGGATGCATAACGGATGCAGAACGGATGCCTAGCGGATGCCTAGTGGATGCAGAACGGACGCATTGATACATTTTCCGCTCAAAAGTTTTGAGCAGCTCAAAACTTTCTGAGCGGATGAAACGTCAAACGAATAAAGGATGCTGGATGGATAGAGAGGAAGAAAACGTATGCAGTGAGTACAGAACGGATACATTGCGTTAACAACGGATGCAAGGCTTTTTGTCCGTTTTCCATCCTCTTTGCATCGTTGGTGCAGTGTGACAGGGGCTTAAGATGAATATTAGAAATGGTGTTTGCGCCTTGGAGAGGTTGGTATGTTAGATGACATTTATTCTTGACAATGGGATGCTGGCAACAAGCTTGCCAGCATCATGCCCCTGGTGGAGACTGACTCTTAGGAAGAGAGGAACAGCCAACAGGGAGTGTGGTTCCATAGGTGGTGGAGGCTGGGGAAGGTCAGAGGCCAGCTGAGCAGTCAGAGGAGGATCCAGGTCCATCCCCTATCCATCCTCGGTCATGCAGGGAGGAGAGAATCAGGGAAAAGGTGAGGTCTACTCAAGAGGAGATTACCATGATCCTCCTCATGGCTTGCAGCTGGGAGCTATATGTATAAAATTTGTAACTGTGCAGTCAGAATTGCTGGAGTCAAAGTTTAGTGTTTACTTTGAAAGATGTTTATCTTGCTGGCATTCTTCCCATGGACTCTCCTTGGTTATTTCCTGGAGTTTATGATTAGTTGTCTTGGCTTGCTTCGAACCTTTGTCAATGCAGTTGTATTTGGTTTTCTTTTTGCCTCATTATTTACTTTTGTGACTTTAAACTGTGCCTAATAAAACAGTGAAGTTAAGCTGAAGGTCTTTCCGGACTTTAAGGTGTGTTTTGGGTTTTGGGTTATTTTGAGAGACTACGGGTCATCACAGTTGGCTTCAAAAATGGCTGTTAATCATGGGAACTGGTGACTCTGATCCTCCATGGCAGCATCATTGCCTCTAAAAACCTACTACTGGGAGTTGAGTAGATTTCTTTGTGCATTTGTTGGCTACGGTAAACACTAAGTGCTATACTAGTTGGGGAATTATTTTATGGTCTATTTTTTTCTCTTGCTATTTTGAAACAAGAGGAGTTTTTAAGGCAGGATTTGGGATCAGTCTGGACTTTCCAAGCTTTGATGGAGAAGATATGCTGCTGTGGTCACGGCTTATTTTCATGCTCCTCTTGATTTGCTGGTTATCATGGTAGTCTTGGAGTTTGTTGGCAGCAAAGAAAGGACGTGGGGAAAAGAGATTTTTAGTCGTGCTTTCTTCAATTTCATGACCAAGTCCTCTTTGAAGGAACAGGGGGGTGATGGAAGCTTTGAAACTTTCATATTTCTCTGAAGCATTGTTCATACATTTCTCCCCCATCACACCTTCCATTCTGGGCTGCTGCTTTAATGACAAGAAGGAAATGCATCTCTGGCTTCAGTAGAATTAAATAATGGTTAATACCCTGAGTTGGTTATTAAATCAGTCTTTTTCATGCTCAAGTACTTTACAAAGACCCCTGAAAACTAAAGCAAAATTGCCTTCAGGCTAGCTTGGCTTTTAGTGTCATTCATGGATACATCCATGCAGTTTCCTTGACATGATACAGAAGTAATTTCTTGATGCTTCAAGGATATTCTACCCCGCCCCCAACTTCTCAGTCTATCCTACAGTCTTGTATGTACCAGATGGTTCCACAATCAAGTATGAATCATGTCTGACTCTTTTCAGAGAATTTCAGTGCTTTTTTGCTTTCCTCACTTTTCAGTATCATTGCACATAATTAAAGTAGTCAGTAACTGAAATATGAAGGGTGGGCGATATTGGCTTAATTAACCTTTATTGCTATATCTTTGAAACTTTTGGAAAGATAAGGTTCTTTGAGGGATGAAGAACATTTTCTGTAGGTTTTGTTTCTTTATCTCATGGGATGTGTTCTATAAATGGGATTTGCCACAAAACAATGCAGCATGGGGTGGTCCAATTCATAATCTTTTCAGATAGGTTGTAACTTAGACCTCCATTAATGATAAAGGTCTTCCAGTTCTTGAGGAGCTGCAATAGAGAAAAGGGGACTAGCTTATTTTCCAAAGCACCAGGGGTTAGGACAAGAAATAACGGGCGGAAGCTTATTCAAAAAAGAGCCAACTTAGAAGTAAATTTCCTGACAGTGAGAACAATTTATCAGTGGAATGGCTAGCATCCTGGAATTGTGGTTGCTCTATCACAACATTTTCAAACTAGACTGTATTATCAGTTGACCAAGATGACACAGAGTCTCCTGCTTTGAGCAGGGGAATTGGACTAGAAGACCTCCTAGATGTCTTTTCTAATCCTACAGTTCTATGTTCCATTGTTCTATTTTTCCATATTTTCTGTTCTCCGTAACCTGATCATAATTTTTGTCCACTAAGTTCGCTTATCAATGTGCTTTTGAGGTATTAAAGGTTGTTCTTCATGATTTTGCAAATCTTTGAATGTTCATCTATCTACTGATAATGACCTCATGTTTCACTCCCATTTTTCTATAAATGGTGCTGAGAATATTGAATTCTCTTTGGTGGTTCACGGGGTGGGGAACATTTGTAAATTTTTCTGAACACTTTCTCGTTGAATGCTCTTATCCCTCTAGGTTACATTTTTGAAGTTATTATGCTGATGTCATTAAGAGATGACACTCCAATATCTGATAGTCAAGGAGACTTGTCAATGGAATGGCATTACTGGGGCTGAGGGAAGTTGGAAACAATATAAATAAATAGCTCAACACTTCTTGGAAGCTGGGCTAAACAATTGCCATAAATGTTCTTCCCTGTTGTATATAAATATTTATGAAAAACCCTGAACCATTCCAGCTTACTTCTGTTCTCTATGCATTAGATTATTTCAGATCACACCTCTCTTCAACTAACTGCCTTGAAGATGCTGGTATAAATTAATGTTGTCTCCTTTCTTTTGAAAGCTCATAAAAATGCCAGCTAAGACAATTTTGAACAAGGTGATTATTTGAAGTATCTCCTTTCAGATCTGACTTATTAACGAGCAAAGTGATTTTACATCTCATACATTCAGGCCCCTATAAATCTTTCCTGCTTCCATTCAGTTATGCTATTGATGCCATTTCTGCTTAACTGTCCCAACATCTTTCTTGATTTAAGATGGATATACCTCCCCCCTGTTGCCTTACTTCAAAGTGTCATGTCCTGCACTAGAACTTTCCTGGTTAGTCACAGAGATAGGACAGAGAAACTGGGTTTTAAGAATGGGATTTGCCACCATGGTGACTCAGTGGTTAAGATGCTGGGCTTGTTGGCTGGAAAGTCAGCAGCCAAGGTTTGAGACCCGAGTGGCGGGGTGAGTTGCCATCCTTGCCCCAGCTCCTGCCAACCTAGCAGTTCAAAAGCATGCAAATGCGAGTAGATAAATAGGTACCACTTTGGTAGGATGGTAACAGTGATATCCTGCTTGCCACATGGCAGTGGAAATGTCTTCAGACAGTGTTGGATCAATGGCCTTGAAATGAGGATGAGCACCATCCTCTATAGTTAGCAATTGTTCTAATTCAGATGTGGTCATATTGCATTTATATTTCTATAGCATGCAACTCAAATGAGTAGATAAATATCTTGGACAGGTAACAGAAGTAAAGTTAGTCACATCAAATCTCCTACCACCACCCTACTCTCACCCCTTCCAACTTAATGTATCTAATGGAAAGGGACTTTTGCAAACTGTCTGCACAATTAAGGCATGCACCTGAAAGCACAGCAGTGTTACTGTTTGCATGAAACTACTTTGAACAGGAATGGAGAGTTTGGCTAGTAAACTATTAGCGGATTATGTGAGCAAGGCAAGATCATGATCTTGATCTTCTTGGCAAACCAAATGAACCCAGATCAAAGTAAATTCCTTGGACTTCTGAGGTTTGAGCATGTGGAGGTAAGTAGAATGTGAAATAGCTTCTAGTAATTTAGTTCCAAGGGCTGTGTGCTAACATTTTGCATTGCATACTTCTTAAAAACTGAAGGAATTGTGCAATATAATAAGGATCTTTTCACAGGGCAATCTATAATAACGGGATTCTGGCTGCACCTGCAAATTAACAGCTTCTTTTCTGGAAGCTAATTTCTGAATGGTTGTAAACAGCTCAGCTTGTTGTGATATGCACTTCTTTGAATTGAAACAACATCTCCCTACTGCAGGTGGAGTTTCATTGTGGGACATTAATGTGTTCATGTGTAAGGGGTGGTAAGGTATACTTTTATCATGAACTTAGACTCTTCAAAGCTCCAAAGGGGAACAATTTGAGCTATAGAAGTTAGTAATCAAACAGATCTTTCCATAAAGACCCTGGGATGAATTTGTATCTAGGTGACACTTAAAGATGGAGAAACAGTGACACAATATACAATTCTGAAGGCAATAAAAAAAGTCAGGTGAACATACTAGACAGGATTGAAGAAAGTTCAGAGAAAAACAAACTAAGAAAGTTAAATTATGCTTGACAATAAATGGCCTTTCATATTTTTCTACCATGTTTGATGGTGATGCTTTCCTGTGAATTTCTCCAGGGAAATTACCCCGACCAAAAATTGGAATAACTGCTGTATTTTTTCTGACTAACCAGTGTTACTGAAAAGTATATACTTTGGTCATGGCTTTCCTCTTGCAATATCCAGGGGGTAGCAAAAACCTTTAGCAGTTTATTTAAGGCAGATTTCCCTTGAAGTCCCACAGATGAAAAAGCCTTGTGGGATATAAAGAAAACATGAGAATTCAAGGAAGTTGCAGATTACTGGGGAATAAACTGTTATCATCATGAAGGCTGTCATTCTTCCCCCCAGGTTGCTAAATAAAATGCAAGAACACAACACCCCTGTTATGCACCATTTCTGCTCTGCTCTCTTCTGCTTGGAAAGAACTTCTGAACTAAAATGTCTTTCTCCAAACGGAAGGACACTTGGCAGAAAAAAAATGGCAAAAAAATTGCTGTGTTGCAGACTAAATACACGAGTGCAAGAGATTAAATTAAGGCATAAGACTAGATCCCAGCCAGCTGGATCTTCCTGCTTCTTCTTACTGGAGTTGTTGCAAGGGAAATGTGATAGAGATAGCAATAGCATTTAGGCTTATATACATCCCCATAGTCCTTTACAGCACTCTCTGGGCAGTCTGCAATGTTGGCATTATTTGCATACAGCAGTCAGGGTCCCCATTTTACCGATCTCAGAAGGATGGAAGGCTGAGTCAATCCTGAACCAAGAAGTCAGGATCAAATTCCAGTTTGTGGACAGAGTTTGCCTACAATATTGTACTTAACCACTGTGCTACTAGGGCTCACAGCAGAGGTGGTATTCAGCAGGTTCTGACCAGTTCTGGAGAACCGGTAGCAGAAATTTTGAGTAGTTCGGAGAACCGGTCAATGCCACCTCTGACTGGCCCCATCCCCATCTATTCTCTGCCTCCTGAATCCCTGATCAGCTGGGTCTTCTTTGGTTGCTCTGCACAGGAGAACAGAGCTGGAAAGCAGGTTAGTGTGGTGGGGAGAGAATGGGGATTTTGCAGCATCCTTCCCCTGCCATGCCCACCATGCCATGCCCGCCACGCCATGCCCCCAGAACCGGTAGTAAAAAATCCCACCACTGGCTCAGAGATGAGGGATATCCCAGTGATTTCAAGAGAGAAATGCTCCCAGATTAGGCAAAAAAGGGAATGACATAAGGAGGACATTTGTAGCAATTGAAAGCAAACTTCTGCCTGTCGTTCTGTTGCATGAACAAAGTAAGAGTGCTGTTTTTATTCCATTTATTGTTATTCGGTATTCAGCTTGGGTGATCCTGACTACAAATCAGGAAGAAATATCTGTGTAAATTTTTTTTCAAGCTTGCTGATAAATTATCATTGGGGAGGGGGGTATGGCCACAGTCTCCCATTCTTAACGTAGCTTTAGTCTCAGTAAATCTGCAGAATGAAACATCTGCAGTGATAGGATCTGTGAAAGGAGTTTCCATTACAGTCAGAGAGGAAACAGGCTCAATTTTGTAATAAAAAAAGATGCCAATTTGGACACATTCATTTACTTCACAACTGTGGTGGTGAAGTTGCAACCAGTTCCCTTACTAGTTCCTTAGATGCTTTGAATTACTGACAAGCTGGCAATGTCTCTTCTGGTGGATGTCCTGCAACAACAAAGATGGGCAACTGACTTCAACTCCAAGAATTCCTGAGCTAGCAATGCCCCTTTATGACCTGTGGCTGGCTCAGGAATTCTGGGAATTCCATCCAGGAATGAGATTCAAATTTTTAAAGAAACGGTTCTGTAGGCATTCCTTAGGTGGTGGGCGTGGCTTGATGGTCATGTGACTGGGTGGACATGTCTTGGTGGTCATGTTATTGGCTGGGCGTAGCCAACTCAATATCACTCAACAGTCATAAGTGTGAAAAATGGTTTTTTCAGTGTCATTGTAACTTTGAATGGTAACTCCACACAAGCAAAGTACCAGCAAAAGAGGGGAAAAAAACTCCAGAGATGTTCCTGAGACAGGAAGTCTAGTCCTGCCAAGAAGGGTTAACGGAGGATTAACCAAGGGTTAACAGAGAGGCAGTTTCTGTAAGCAACACCACAATGTTTCCTTCCTGCCTTCCTTTCAGGATTAGGCCAGTAATTTCCTCTAGCAACCGAAGTTCTAAGAATGTTAACAACTGGTTCTAGTGAATAGGTGTGTGTTGTGAATGGAACTTGGTAAGCTCCAAGTGCCTTCATCTGATTGGCCGAGAAGGCTGTTCCCAGATTGGCTATTAGGGAACCAATCCGATTGGCCCACCTGACGGCGGGAACACTCAAAGTACTGTCATTGGCCACAA
>BHFT01038764.1:0-36952 GCA_004320025.1 Laticauda laticaudata
ATAAAATTCTTTATAAAAAAAAAAAAAGACAAGGGATTGCTGAAGGCTTTCAACAACTCCTTCACTCCTCTGGGGGAGGTCAAAGTTTCTTCCCTACCTTCCTTCAGGTAGTCCTTCTGGAACAGAGGGAAGTTGCCAGACCTCTTGAACAAAGGTTTCCTTCCACCCATTCTGATTGGAGGGGAATATGAGGAAAGGGGTTCTATGGATCCCTCAAACCAAAGTCACTCCTTCATGTCTGAGGAGGAAGAAGGGGAGATTAGAGATTCCAATCTATCAGAAGATGAGGGATGAAAACAGTGGTTTCCAAAGTGGGGCCGTTGGGATGCCTTAAGGGGGCGGGGCACTAAGAGACAAGGGGGCTGGCAGTTGGGTGCTAAGAGGCAAGGGGGCATTTGAGGCACCCACCTGCAGGCTCAGTGACTGCCGGCCACACAGCCCATTGACTGTTTCGTCACTCCATAGCCGGCACTTCAAATGGGGAACCTGCGAACGGCGAGACTTGCCAAGCCTGGGGGGGGGGAAAGNTCCATAGCCGGCACTTCAAATGGGGAACCTGCGAACGGCGAGACTTGCCAAGCCTGGGGGGGGGGAAAGAGGTGGGAGGTAGTGGAAAGGGGCACCTTAGCTTGCAGGCTGCCCTCTCCGGTGGAAGTGGTGGAGGTGTGCCACAAGGTCCGAAAGCAAGACCCTCCCAAGGCACACAGTGGAATGGGTGGGTGGTCCGGCGTTGGGGCCCCTTTTCCCAGAGGAGGAAAGGGAGCATGCAGCACCCGCCCGTCCTCCGCCTCTCCAGCCAGTCGGGCTTGTACACAGGATGCGGGTGGGTGCAGCTGTGGCTCTCCAAGGCGTGTGGCTTGGTTCAAAGCACCAGCCCCCCTACAGGCACATCGGGAAAGTAGAGCAAAGCCAGTGTAGGAAGGAGAGAGAGAGAGAGAGAGAGAGAGCTGATGCATCAGATTGAAATGAGGCCTAGTTTAGACTAAGGCCCTTTTCCACATTGAAACATCTTTGCCAGCATGTTGAAACCTCTTTGGCTTCTATTAAAGATTTTGTGGATGAAACATGGTCAAGACTATCAGGACGCTCTCACATTTTGTTGAGGCTTTAAACAGGATACATTGGACCAGATCTCTCTAAAAGTTACTTTTCACCAATGTATTACAGTGCCAATTCTGAAGAAGCCAAAACCAAAATGTACTGGTAAATTACAAGGAGAACACACACACTCCCTTCTTACCCTGTTGGAACAGGTGATTGGACTGAAATGGATATCTCATTATCTTTCTCCTCCCTCCCTCCTTTATTTCTTTTTCTTTCAGTCCTTTCCTTCCACCACCACCCTTTCTTTGTCCCTTTTTCTTTCTTTCCCTTTTCTCTTTATTTTCTTCCTTCTGTCTTTCTCTTTTCTCTCTTTCCCTCTCTCAGGCTCACCCCATTGACTTGACTTGCTTGGGCATGTCCCTCCAGTGCAGTGGACTGGACCTGCGGTGGCCGGCACCTGGTGACATGGACCTGGTGGTCAATGGGGTGGACCTGCGGGGTCGGCACCTAGAACACGGCAGTGGCGGCATGTTTGAAAAAAAGAGCAAAGCCAGAGTTCAGTAATTTTTGCTGCAAAGAATCACAAAAGCTTCTGGGTTGTGCACAAGAAGGGACACACATGTCAGTGCAATTCAGCNATAAAATAAAGAGATACAAATAAAACAAATCATCAAGAATCGGCAAAGCATCTCTGATTAGATTCTATTCACTATTAGAATCTAATCAGAGATGTTTTGCCGATTCTAGTCCAATGACCTGCTCCAGCAGGGTTAGAAGGAAGTGTGTGTGTATGTGTGTGCATGGCTGTCAAAACTCCAAAAACAGGTCAAGTATCTCTGGGGAGGCCAGTCATAAATTAGAACACCTGCTAAACAACCAGCCATTAAGTGAGGACCACTTGCATTGTTCGCCAGTCACCTGGCCACGCCCACCCAGTCATATGACCACCAAATCATACCTACCCGGTCATGTAACCAGCAAGCCACACCCTCAAATTAGGCCATGCCCACATAAATTTGAATCCCACCCCTGGGTGGGGGGCATCAAGGATGAGTTTGTAGCACCAAAGGGATGGTGGACTGAAAAAGTTTGGGAACCACTGCGCAAGAGTCAGATGTGACTGAACAGAGAAAATTTTACCTTTACTATCATTAATAATATATTTTTAAAAAAACTTAAAATCTAGTATCTTGTTGCAGTATCAGAGCCAAACGACTATATGGATGTACCAGCTCACAGAGACAATGAAGCTGGCAGCCCAGCAGGCAGGACAGAATTAAAATCAAACACCATCACATATATGTCCTTTTTCAATGGAAGCCCAGACTGATCACACAGCTGCTGTTGAAACAGCTGCTACTGTACCCATCTCAGGCCTAGGAGCTACTTCCTTGCCAAACATAATGGTAATTTTAGAAAATTGTTCGCCTCTTGCTCAATGTCAAATGTGCAGCTTTCTTTCTTCTGCCTGAATCCATGTAGGATGTGAATGAACCTAATGACGGAAAGAACCACAGGCCCTGATTTGGACAATTATGCTAATTTTGTGGCACCTTTGACTGCTAATTTCTTTATTATTTAGGAATCCTGTCAAATAAATGATAATCATCTGTGAGACCCATCACAGAGTTTCGGTTGCGAATCAGGAAAAGACTGAAATGGAAAAGAAAATGTGTGCTTTCAAACCAGTTTGGACTCCTGGACAATTCCTTTTCAGTTTTCGAACAACTAGCAACATTTTCAAAAATGTTTTGCCACTTCTTTTTTATAGGGCAGAGAAAAACTGACTTGCCAAAAGTCCCTCAACTGGCTTTGTACCTAAGGCAGGGCTAGAAATCAATCTCCTGATGGCTAAACATGGACACCACATTTTTGCCTTGGGAGTGGGGTTTCATCAGCTGCAACAGAAAACAAGTATTGGTGTCTCTTCCCTGCCATTTCTAATTCTATGCAGAGGAAGGATGGGGGGGGGGAATATAGGTAGCCCACAATTTACAATATTTCATATAGTGATTGTTCAAAGTTCCAATGGCACTGACAAAAGGGACTTATGACCATTTTTCACAGTTATGACCTTTGCAGCATCCTCATGATCATGTGATCAAAATGCAGATGCTTGCCCACTGGCTCATACTTATGTGACAGGGTCATGTGACCAGGTCACGTGATCCAGTTTTGCAGCCGTCTGACAAACAAAGTTGATGGGGGAGCCAGATACACTTAACAATTTGGGCAAGAAAGATTGTAAAATGGAGCAAGACTTACTTAACAAATGTATCTCACTTAACAACAGAAATTTTGGGCTGAATGGTGGTCTTGAGGACTACCTGTACCATAGCTTCCTGCTACTCTGAATCAGAAAGAAGGAAAGATGCTTTTTGGTATTTCCAAATACGAGACCAACCTTTTATTTCATTCCATTTACATTTTAGCTTACTGTAATTAAAATACAGTTAACATAAGTGCAGGTCGTCCTCGAGTTAAGTCCATAATGAAGCCTGCCTAATATGGTCATAAGAAAAGAATAACACAGTTGGAAGGGATGACTAGTCCAACCCCCTGCTTAGGCAGGAAAACCCTATACTAGGGTTGCCAAAATCAATTTCATTGAGGGCCACCTTAGGACTGTGGTTGACCTTGGGGTGGGGTGGGGGCATGGCTGACTGGGTGGGTGTTGCCAACTGGGTGGGCATGACCAGCTTGGCACCATTCCCTAAACTGCTGGCATGTTTCCTCTTCGTACTGGATAGACCGGGACAAAGCTACGTTGGCCTGACCTTTCTTCACACTGGGTAGATCAAGCTGAAGACATGCCTGGGTCAATCTTTCCTCTTCACATTGGGTAGGCCAGGACGGCCCCATGGGCTGGATCCGACCACATTGTGGGCTAGATGTGGCCTACGGGCCTTGAGTTTGACACCCCTGCCCTATACCATTTCAGAGAAATGATTACTCAATCTCTTCTTAAAAACTTCCAGTGTTGGAGCATTCAACAAGCCATGGTGGCGCAGTGGTTAGAGTACAGTAGTGCCGGCTACTTCTGCTGACTTCCAGCTGCCTGCAATTTGGCAGATCGAATGTCACCAGGCTCAAGGTTGATTCAGCCTTCTGAGGTGGGTAAAATGAGGACCCATACTGTTGGGGGCAATATGTGGAGTCTGTAAACCACTTAGAGAGGGCTGTAAAGCAACGTAAAGCAGTATATAATTCGAAGTACTACTGCTATTCATGACTTCTGGAGGCATGTTGTTCTACTGATTAATTGTTCTGTCAGGAAATTCCTCCTTAGTTCTAGGTTGATTCTCTCCTTTATCAGTTTCCACCCATTGCTTCTTGTCCTGCCCTCAGGTGCTTTGGGGAATAGCTTGACTCCCTCTTCTTTGTGGCAGCCCCTGAGATACTGGAACACGGCTATCATGTCACCCCTAGTCCTTCTTTCCAAACATACCAGCAACCGTTCTTTATATGCTTTAGCCTCCAGTCCCCTCATCATCTTTGTTGCTCTTCTCAAGTTGAAACAGTTGTAAATCAAGTCACCCACATGACTGACCCAATTTTATGACCTTTTTTGCATCAGTCATAAAGCAAAGCTGGCAATCTTTAAGCAAACATTGCAGTCATTTGGTGAACCCCATTGTCACGTTTGCTGAAAACAGGAAGTAAATACTGATTTGGGGCAAAATCATCATAACATGCAGTCACAAGATGGCAGGATGTTGTAAACAGCCATAAATGCAGGCCAGTTGCCAACTGCTTGTAGCGTGGTCATGTGACCATGGGAGGGGAGGTGCTCTTGTAATTTTGAATTGGGTTGAAAGTATCTCTAGGGAGATCTGTTGTAACTCTGAAGTGTCACTAAGCAACTGGGTTGCAAGTTGAGGATTACTTATACTCCCCAACTATGTATGTTATATCCCCCCCCCTTCTGTCACATTAATACAGTATTGTAGCAATTGGTAGTACCGCTGAAAATTTGGGGGGAGGGGCTGCTTTGTATAACTGTGAACTCATTTTTTTTCAGCCAACATCTAAGGAACTGAGTAGTTCTTTTCCCACCTAATTCTATTCCAGGTGGTGTTTCATATTTATATTCTTCAAATGAGCTCCCAGTGACACATATGTCTTGTAGCCTCCGTTTTCTCAAGAAGACATCTGTGAGATTATTTTGGCTAAGAAAGGGAGTGAGAGATTGGTTTAGGGGTAGCCAAGAGGTATCATGGATTCCTTCTCCTAGCTCCATGGGGTCAAACTGGCAGCCAGTGGGCTGGATGCATCACGTGCAGGTCACGCCCATCCCGGATCCACAAAGGCAAAAAACATCATGTGATACGATCAAGTTTGACACCTGTATCCTAGCTGAACTTATCGATTAGATTGGGGTGGGATTCAAAATTTTTAACAATTGGTTCTTTGGGTGTGGCTTAGGTGGTAGGCGTGGCTTGGTGGCCATGTGACTGGGTGGACATGGCTTGGTGGTCATGTTATTGTCTGGCTGTGGCCAACTCAATATCACTCACTTTGAGGAATGCATCTCCTCGCCTGGCCTCTCATGACTGTGGGGATGCTGCAACAGTGGTAAGTGTGAAAAATGGTCATAAGTCACTTTTTTCAGTGCCATTGTAACTTTGAATGGTCACTCCACACAAGCAAAGTACCAGCAAAGGAGGGGAAAAAAACTCCAGAGAAGTTCCAGAGACAGGAAGTCTAGTCCTGCCAAGAATGTAAGAAGAGTTAACGGAGAGGCAGTTTCTGTAAGCAACACCAGAATGTTTCCTTCCTGACTTCCTTACAGGATTAGGCCAGTAATTTCTTCTAACAACCGGTTCTCCGAACTGCTTGGAATGTTAACATCCGGTTCTAGCAATATAGGTGCAAACTGGTAGAATCCCACCCCTGGATTAGATCACTATCCCTGTTGTTTGAACACCCAGTACTTAACACTGTTGCTTTAGTTCCAAAGTAACCACAGTACTATATCTGTTTTAGACTCAATTTAGCAACTCTTTCCCCTTACATAAAAGCAATCATATGGAGCTTGTTAAGCAATTTGTTTCTATACAATTCTTATGTGCAATTAGTCTTTGTGGAAGAGTAATTACTCTAAAATGTTATAATGAAAACTGGATTTTCACAGATGTAATCAAAAGAAAATTTTTGATGAAGTGCATTCAGGTTACCCAAGATTGAATACTTACTTGGGAGAGTTTCACTGAATTCAGCAACACATATGACAAAATAACCATGATTAAAGTATTTAACAAAAAAAATACAAGCAAAATGAATAATTCTTGCTTATTAACAGTTCTAAGGAAAAAAAAAAAGCCCAACAATCTGGAGCTTCTGTTACATTTGCATTAAATGATTTAAGCAACAGAAGCATTTCAGGGGCAAGATATTAAATGTACTACTTTGTGGAATAATGAACTGAGTTCACAGCATCTCATAAGTATATCTGCATATACTTATGAGATGCTGTGATATCAGTTCATTATTCCCAAATATTGGGTGAAGTAAGCACCATTAAATGCTGTATCAATTCCGGGATATAGCATTTAATGCTATAAAAAAAGCAAAAAGAAAAGAAAAAGGGAAAAGGAAAAGTCCTTTCCTCCAAAATGTTTAAAGGTAAATGCCCACTGCATTTCATCTATATGAATTTCAATAGCTATTGGACGTATTTGCAAATTATGCTAAGCCACATTGAGACTTGGTTTAACATTTGACAAACTTGGAGCATAATTTGGACCAGCGCTTCTTAACTCTCCCCCCCCCCCCCACTCTCCCAGCTACCTTGTTTTATTTCTGTTTTACCGCCCTGTGCAGATCTCATTACCAACTTACCCAACAACATGGGATAGTAAGTGGGGCATGTTCTACACTATAGCCCATAAATCCTGGTTTAGGCTTAGTGTGATAAGAATTCCTAAACCAGAGGTGTCACACTCAAGGCTGGTAGGCCGGATCTGGCCTGTGGGATGCTTAGATCTGGCCCATGGGGCCATCCTGGAAATAGCAAGGGACCGGCCTGTGGTGCCTCTGCCAGCGAAAATGGAGCTCAGGAGGGCCCCACATGCCGTTTTCGCTGGCAGAAGATTGCAGGAGGCCGCTGCAGCCGGAAACGGGGCTCGGGAGCCCGTTTTTGCTGGCAGAGCTCTCAGGCCGCCTTGGATGCTGACACAAGTGATGTTGAGCTGGCCATACCCACCCCTGGTCTCCCGAGGACAAACACAACCCTGATGTGGTCCTCAATGAAATTGAGTTTGAGACCCCTATCCTAAACAATTGTCTCTTTTTGTTTTTCTGCCTCTATGTCAGTCTTGACCCCTGGTAAGTACTTAAACTACTTCTTGAAGATCCTAGGGCTGAGATAGAGAGGGACTAGCTCAAAGTCACCTGGCCAGACTAAAATTTTCACTCTCCCAATTTCTAATCTCATATCTCTTTGACTATCCCAAACTAGTTCTCATGTTTAGAAACCACAATGAACAAAATCATGGCTTAATCTATTTGAACTGTCACTAAAGGTTAGTTTATGGTTCAGCCACCATTATCTACTCAGAAAATGGAAGGGTAAGAATGGCTACATGGTACAGTCTTGCTCCAGTTTCTTTTTAGGTATATGCCAGTAGACCCTGTTCCTTGCCCCCGCTACTATACAGATAGCACAAAGATTGAGAAAACACTGCCATCAGCACCTTATTGCAGTGTATTATCTTGGACATGTACCTTGGGCTTCTTGTATGTGTGGGTGTGTATGATCAACATCTTGTGGGAACCAAGGCACCTATACATTCATACATACAGTAAACTCCACAAATGCAATTCTGAACTTTAGAGAAAACAAGAAACCTTATATATGATTGCTTAGAAGAAATTTTCATTACCTTCAGTATTTTCAAGTAATTATGCAAGTAACATTACAAGCGAATGGTGTTTTGGTTTTTGGTGTGTGTCTGTGCTTTTGAGTCAATCATGAATCCTAGTGACTACCTGAACTAATCCTTGAAATTTTCTTAGCCAAGTTTTTCAGAAGTGACTTGCCGTTGCCTATTTCCTAGATCTGAGAAAGAACACCTGGCCCAAGGTTACCTAACTGGATTTGTGCCTAAGACAGGATTAGAATTCATGCCCTCCCAGTTTCTAGCCTGATGGCTTAACTAGTGCACCAAAATGGTTCTAGTAGGATGCTAGCAGACACAAATTACAGTTAAGAAATATATTGATTTTGATATCTATTAGAATTATGAAGATGCAAAAATGAAATTTCATCTGAAGTGGGGGGAGAAGCTCAGACCTAAACCTGTAAGAAACTAGGAGATGATGATAAAGAAGGAGAATTGCACATGAGCATAATAACGAGGCTGATTATTAACCCAGTGTCTGTTCATTTGTCTCTCTAATCACATAAGATAACCCCAAAGAGGCATTCCTATTTAAATATTGTTTTGGATGGTTCAAATACTTACATATGCATCACTTGATCCAGCAGTATGTTTTTATTGCAGAACAAACTGAAAGCAGCATAGAGAAAGAATTCAAATGTTTAAATAAATTCCAGTGAAAATATTCCCTGGGATTGGAGAAAGCATGTGATGAGAAGTTGGTTTACCTCAAATATTGTTTACTGCAATTACTACAGCAAACTATCTTCCACTTGGAAGATAGAACAGTTGGAACAGTTTTTAAACTACAACCCAGTAATTTGATGTGAAGAATCTTTTAATTGAGAAACTACCATTAGCTTATTCTTCTCCCGAGACAGCAGTATTTCAGACAAAAATGCCAATTTGCAAATTCATGTACTATGTTATGTTTCCAAGAAAATTAGCATTTATCAGTAAGAATAAATTGTATTAGGCCTTCAGGTTCAAAATGAATTTAACTGTGCTCCATCTAGAAGCCATTCTAGCACCTTGGCTTAGAAAAGCCTCAGTGCACCTAGCATGAATTGATTTGCTTAAGTTCTTATCAGTTCTTGCAAAAAGACCTCACTTAATGGTAGGGTACACTTTTCATGAGTTAAGTATCCATCCTGATCTAAACCAGAATAACCCACTTTGAGCTGCCTGGATATAGGGGCTCTTCTTCCACCCAGTTTACCACATATGTTGCCAATAAAGGTGTCTAGCATAGATTTTGTTGATTTTGCTAGCAAGACTTACTGAGCAATCATAGGATGGAACATTTTAGTTCCCTTCTTCCAGATAGCTAGACAAAAATAGATTTTCAGGAACCCTTCCAAACAATTTTTCCAGTTCTAGTGAGAAGCAGCCCATCTATTACCAAAAGTCCCTTCGAGGAAATGTGTCCCGTTATCAAATGTTCATTTCTAGTATTCTTTCTCCCAGACCCAAATATTTCAACAGGAAGAAATGGAAAATAAAACATCACAAGTGCCCCCAGATTCCTCACCCTCCTGGCCAGTGCTCTGTAGCCCCTTGCAGCATCTTCAAAGGTATGTCTGGCTATGCTATTTGTTTCCGCATAGTTCAGTAGGAAGGAAAATTGGTCGGTGGTCTGAAAAAACATAACATCTGGCTCATATTTGCATTGTTTTAGATGCCTGTGTTGTATTCTTACATCAAGATGGAAGCTTATATGGGTAAAGCCTTTTACACACAGAGCAAACTAAATATTTCACAATGGTAGAATTCACACATCACATTAAACCATGATGAAGTTTGTTTATGATCAGCATCTTTTGGGAACCAAGGTTTATAAAGCTCAGCTAGCACAATCTACAAACCCAAACAGTTATTCAACAAGCTGTATGGCAAATTAATATAACATTTGTAGAAATTTAAATATTTTATTCTTTGTTTTTATTTATTTCTTAAATTTATAGGCCACCCAATTTCTAAACAATGATGGGTAGTTTACAACTACAACAAAATCCATGTCATAAAAAGAATACAATCAACCAGAAGAGCAAAATGTCAAAATAAAAGCAAAATATATAGCACAAAATGGAACAACACAAAATAACGTGCCCCCCCCAAAAAAATGGGGGAGGGCAATCAAGGCATGGTGATTTAAATGAAATAAATTATTGGATAATCTAATATAACTGGATAATATAATTAAAACAGTTGACAGGTCTCTTTTTAAAAAGTCATTAAAATAGTTTGCTTTAAAAAGCAAATAAAGTATTATCAATTTGTTGAAAAATATGCAATTAAACACAATGTAATGAAAGTTGTATTTGAATTTTAACATTCCCCACGTATTCTTCTGTCACAGATTAAAGCTACTACAGTTGAAGTTCACTATTTTCATAATCCGGTACCATTTTCTTAAAAACTACTATAGTTGAAATATACTTATTTCATAAATCACCATCATTTTATTCCTTGGATTATTTATAGCTAATTCCTGGAATGCATTGAAAGATTAATTTTCATCTAGCAAGCTATGTTTACAGAAAAAGATAAACTCCAATCTTTGGGTACACTGCCGTCTTGTATCTGTAACTATTTGTTCATGAAAGCCTTAACCCATAGTTTTTATTTACAAAAAAATCACTTTGTAACCAAAGTATCTCATTCTAGTTTTTATTTCATTGTATTGTACTTTACTGCATTGTATTGTACTGCATTCATCCTACAGATATAGAAACTTTGCTCATGCAGTCAAATATACACTGGGAGGAGATTTTACTCTTGTCTGAGAAAAACAAATTTGCTTCTTTATTTAAGCCAATCAACCAACAATTTTGCAAAGCCACATGCTAGAGCCCCAAATAATACTGAGATCCAGACTGGAGAATAACTGTAGCATGCAGAAGCCATCATTTCATGGTTTGGGACATGTAAAACTATGGTTTGCTTACAAATGTATACTAAATGTCTTGTTTCCTCCCACAAGCACAAAACTCGATCCAGGAAACTATAGACCAATCAGCCTAACATCAATCTCCGGGAAGATACTGGAAAATATAATAAAAAAACCAGATCTGCCAACGTCTAGAAACAATTAAAGTAATAACTAGCAGTCAGCACGGGTTTGTTAAAAACAGATCATGCCAAACCAATCTCGTTTCATTCTTCAACACAGTGACTAAATTAGTACGACCAGAAAATACTGTGGACATGATATATTTTAGATTTCAGCAAGGCATTCGATATAAGTAGACCACAACCTACTTCTTAGTAAGCAAGAAAAAAGTGGAAATAGATAGCACCACCACGAGATGGATTCGCAACTGGCTGACAAACCATTACTCAGTGAGTAAGGCCTCAATGGGTCTTACGTCTACAGGAGGAAGTAAGCAATGGGGTGCCACAAGGCTCTGTCTTAGGCCCAGGACTCCTCAATATCTTCATTATACGACTTAGATGAGGGAAAGAAGGGGAACTTTACCGCAATTGCAGATGATACTAAGCTGGCAGGAATAGCTAACACCAAGAAGATAGCTCAAGATCCAGGTGGATCTTGACAGACTAGAACACTGGGCCTTATACTAACAAAATGAAATTTCAATCGTAGGGAAAAGTAAATGTCCTACATCTTAGGTGAGATAAACCAGAGGTACACATATAGACTGAGTGAAACCAGGCTCAATAGCAGTAACTGTGAGAGGGATTCGTTTGGAGTCTTAGTGGAAACCAGCTAAATATGAGCCAGCAGTGTGCGGCGGCAGCCAAAAAAGCTAATTTGCATGAACAGAGGGATACAGTCATAGATCAAGGGAGGTTACTAATACCAACTCTATAAAGCCTTAGTAGAGACCACACCTAGAAGTACTGCATCCAGTTTTTGCTCACCACATTACAAAAAGATGTTGAGAACTCTAGAAAAAGTGCAGAGAAAGAGCAACCAAGATGATTAGGGACTGGAGGCTAAAACAACAATGAAGCGGTTGCAGGAACTGGGCTTGGCTAGTCTAGTGAAGAGAAGGACCAGGGGAGACATGATAGCGGATCTTCCAATATTTGAGGGGCTGCCACACAGGGAGGAAGTGGGGTCAAAGCTATTTTCTAAAGCTCCTATAGGCCAGACAGGAGATATATGGATGGAAACTGAAGAAGGAGAGATTTAAACCTGGAAATAAGGAGAAACTTTTCTGCAGAGAGAACAATCAACCAACGGAACAGCTTTGTTGTGGGAGTTGTGGGAGAGCCATCACTTGAGACTTTCAAGAAGAGATTGAGCTGCATTTGTCAGAAATGGTGTAGGGTCTCCCGCTTGGGCGGGGGGTTGGACTAGATGATACCTACAAGGTCTCAACTCTGATTATCTGTATCTGTATGATTCAGTTATTCCATAATGTGTAAACCCATACTTTCTCATTTATTCCATAAAGAATGGTTAAGCAAAAATTGTTGCATGAATGCAGCTTGTGTATACTTTGCATAAACATTATATTTTACTGTCTTCTTGTTCTTAAACTTAAAGATAGGGCATGTGAGATATGGACAGGCCAATAGAAAAAAGAAACAGGTACTGTTTAGAACGCATTAGTCTTTTGCTTTGAATCATCAGATCACAAGCCACATTGTCACTGGGTTTACACATAATGCTAAATCATAATGTGTTTTGTTGTGCTGTGCTTTAATGCACTGTACAAATCCAGCCATTGTGTTTATAGATGGCAGTTTATGCCTTTATCAAATAAGTCATGCTTAAATAAACCATGCCTTTGTCTCTTAACCAAGCTTTGAAATGGTACTTTTCCCTTCCAGAAATTTCCAATCACAAAACATTAACATGACCAGAATTCTGGAAAGGAAGCAGCATCATTTTGTTCTGTCCTTAAAAATTAGACAGCAAAGAGGCTCAGGACAATCTGACTAGGTTTATAGATTATACTAAGCCTAAGCCATTATACATTTGAATTTGATGTTGGCTTAGCACAGTGTGTGAATCTAGCCACTGTGTTTTGTAAACAATGGTTTACGGCTTAAAATTGGGAATTTATCCAAATTGTGGCTTAGTTGACAAATCATGGTTAAAATTCTGGATCCAGACATCTGCACCAACGCTCCAAATATACAAGAATTGGCTAATATAACTTTATAAATAAAATAATCAGTTCCATTTGATTCAGAATTTCCTATATTAATTTAAAAGTAAATAATTTTCATCCAGAACGAATTAAAGTTCAGCAGGTAACCCTAACCTAAAACATGTAGTTTTCACATGAATTTACCATCTTCCTTATGCAAACATTGAAAATCTGAGTAGCCAACTCTTTATAAAAAGCAATTCATATGAAGTGCATAAAAGTACTGAACATGCAATTTCTTCTGAAATGGAATTATACAGTATTCCTCAGAAGAAATTCTTCAAGTGCACAAAAGCTAAAACAAACTCCGGGTCATTAAGTTTACCTTCCACTGTAGACAAATTAAATATGTTTGCAAAGTGTTTGCTTCTTATATATAAGGAACAAAAGGACATTACTGGATATTCAATTTAGCTAATAAAATAAAAGGCAATTTGTTCCTTTCCAGGACAAATTGTTATGCAACAATGAATCTCTGGTTGCTTAGTGTTAAAATAAAGGAAAAGGTGCTATTTCAAAAGCCTGTTTCTCATCTCACATATTACAAATAAATTGGTTGATTTCAAAATATCCTTCAACTTATAGTAGCTCTGTCCTGTCAATACCTGTTCATGACATAATTCTGTCAGTCATGTTGCTCAATTTTCACGTGTTCTATTATGATCATTCTGCCATAAACTGAAAATAAGGGACAAGAACAGAGTACATTCAGTGAGATCAGAACAGAAGGTGTGTGCTGTGATTATGAATTGCACGAATTTTTTTTTGAAAAATGGAGACCAAAGAATGTGATTAGAGATGAGGGAGACAAATGTACCTGTAGCATTAACTCAAATATGAAATTCTGTTGTGTCCACCATAAGGGGTGATGAAAGAAATAGCTGCCTTCTCTTAAAAGCCGTTATTCTTGGATAAGGAGGACTAGGAGATAAGGCTAATAGCGGCAGCATTACCTTCGGGTATGACTATGCTGAGCAGACTTCTCTGGCACTGTTCAGCCCAGTTAGAGCTTCAGCTGCTAGATATCAACAGA
This sequence comes from Laticauda laticaudata, assembly GCA_004320025.1. NCBI lineage: Eukaryota > Metazoa > Chordata > Lepidosauria > Squamata > Elapidae > Laticauda > Laticauda laticaudata. Next base: position 14,082 of record BHFT01038764.1, read on the forward strand.
CATTTTTCAGCTAGGCAACACCTTTTCTCCTTTCTATACTGTCCTAAACAGGGCAATCCTACAGTATGTGGAGAGAGGAAGGAAACAAGGCAGGGAAATTTTCTTTTCCAATACATTGCCAGCTTGTGGTGACAGGTGGGGGGTGGGGGTGAGAGAGGCATAGGGTGTTTTTTTTCCCCTCCTTTTCTATTTGACTGTTTTTTGTAATTTCTTACTTTGTCCTCCCACAACTTCTAATTAGAGGAAAATGAACTATGTCAAGGCTAGCACAGTTCTTCCTCCACACAGCCTAAGAAAGTATTGGATAGTGTGGATCTATCACTTCTTCTGGTTCATCTCTGGCATGGGTGTGAGTGTCAGAGTATCACAGGCTACAGACTTTTCTACAGGCACAGGAAAGATGCTTGAAAGATTCTTTCAATACTGAATATTTTTTTAACAATGGAGAAGGCAGAACTTGAAAAATCTAATGGCTCTTGGAAACCCCTATCGTGGACACATAAAAAAGTCTAGAATAAACAGACTTTTCCCCCCAAAGCACTTACCTGTTTTTATCTGTTGCTGCTATTCAGAAGAAGTTAAAAAAAAAACACATTTTTTTTAAAGCATGTAATATTTTATGAAAAAGAGCAAGTGATAAAGGTCTTTCATTCCCTTTCTTAAAGAGCTTCTATGAAATACCTTGTCTACATTGGAGAAACAGACAAATTTCCCCCACAAGCACTCAAGTTGAAAAGACAGAGGTGGGATGAAGAAGAGGAGTCAGGGGATTAAAGGTAGAAATTAAATAGTAAAGGAAAAAGGGTCCATATGCTGTTATCAACCTCATCCTTTTATCTTCTGGTATGTCAGATTAAGAAGCTTTGATATACTGTATTATATACAATCAGGATATTAAACAAATCAATGACAAAGAAAACCTTAACAATTTGGGTTGACTATGTCACCTGGAAACCTGGAATAAAAGAGTAAAATTCTAAACAGTATCAATCCTAAGGGATTGGGAAAAAAATTGTGCAGAAGTGTATCTTAAGCAACAAACCCTTTTTACTGTATAATATTTTCATTCTATGGATTGGGTGACATTTACAATGTTTTATCAGTTTACATTAGGATTTAGGAACTGTGATATATGATATTGCTAATTTGATCAACAGACATTTTACCTGTGGTGAATATTTTTTTGAGTTGAGGACTAAAAAATGAACATGAACTATATCTTAATTATTAATGCAATCTAATTTATGACAAGAACATGTTACTCTTAAGTAAATGCACAACCCTAATCCTTTTTGCTTATTAACCATATGAACAATATACAAATCCCTTGCTTTTAAAAATCAGAAATTTATTTTTAGAATTGGACAAAATTGAAAAGTTATTTACTGTAGGATCTCTTTTGACCCCAGGGCTCATGACTCTATTTGCTTTTACCTGCTTGAAATTCTGCAGCTTCAGCTTGGAATTAGTTATTTTTTTTAAAAAAAAAAACTCATTTAAGGCTATGACCATGTAAAGGAAACCTTTTTTTTTCTCTTTCAATAGATTTTATAGTTTCTCCTTCCTAAATCCTGCCGTTAGGAAACAGCGTTTGGCGTCGGAGGGCCTACTTTAAAGCACATTCCATTGAATCCTGCTATATTTATTTAAAACACAAAGCCATGAGGCTGTTCAAATGAAGCTGATTGAGTTGATTGAGGGACAAGAGTTTTGCTTTTTCTGAAGCATATCATTCTCCACAGGGTAAACCACCAACCCCCCCCCCCAAAAAATATTTTTTTTCCCCCTTTCTTCCAATCTGATACCAGCAGACTGGCTGATCCTTTTCAGTGAAATTTTGCCTTTGAATGCCATCATGTGGGCTTGTTGCCCATCACAAAACCGCCTGCTCTAATACGACAGAAGAGCGGATCTACCATGAACTCAGATGCTCCCCAGCTACAATAAATCCTTTTGGTTTGCTTTTTTTTTTTTTTTTTTTTGTTTGTTTGCTNTTTTTTTTTTTTTTTTGGTTTGTTTGTTTGCTTTACAAATCCAATGATCAGACCCTGGACGAAAAGAAGAAGTGTTAAAAGAAACCACATCCCCTCATCTCTCCTCTTTTTCTTCAGGGAAGTTTGATCCGTCCATCCCATAGTCCCAACTCCAGAGGCTCAATGAGAGTGGGACACACACATGGACACACACACGCACATAAGGCTTCTTTCCCGACAACCAACATATATATATATAAATATAAACATATATTTATTGGGGGTAGGGAAAGGACCCTTATGGGGTGTGTGTAGTTTCCCCCCACCCCCGGCTTTAATTTAGCCTATGGAGTTAGGACTTAGGTAAATATAGATGAAACGACCAATATATATTATGATATATTCCGGTTTATATATTGGTGGCGATGTATATATCGGTGGTAGGGAAAGAACGCCATATATATATATATATATATGCGCTTCAGGCGCACAGCAACCAACCCCAAGAGGCCAACGCGACACCCCAGCCAGCCGGGTACGGCCGTTGTTAAACGGGCTAAGAGCGGACTTTTCCCCACCGGAGCCTGAGGTGAGATGGGTCGGGGAGGGGACGACGACGAAGGAAGGCGATGCCCAAGGTACTTTAGCCCCCTCACCTTTCGAAAAGAATGCGGATCATGAAGATGCAGAAGGCCAGGGGAAAGGCTAAGTAGAGGTCCTCCACCTGAGGGAAGGTGGCTTCTTCGGTGTTCTTCAGATCCGCCCAAGTGACATTGTGGGGCAACCAAAACCTCTCGTTCCAGAACCAAGCCAGGATCCCTGCCATCTTTGCTTTGTTCTGGCTCAGCTTCTGCCCCTTCCACCACCTTTTTGTTGGGGGGGGCTTTTTCCTCTCCGCCTTGTGCCGCCGCCGAAGATGCTCAGGCGCGCGCGGGTGTCCGCCGAGCTTAATGTGCCTTGATCTGGCCGCGTCAGCGCTATGGATGCTATTTTAAACCCCTCCCTGAAGCAGCGGCGGCGGCGGCGGCGGCGGCGGCGGCAGCAGCAGCACCGCCAGCTGGGCCCACCCAGCCTTTGCCAGCTTGCCAAGCATCAGCGAAGAGGCCGGCCCGCCTGTCGCAAGTCCTTCAAGGAGGCGCCCCCTGATTGGCTGCTGGGGCTGTCAACCAGCTGGACGCAGGCGAGTCCAACGCCTCCCCGATGCAGCTGCTTCTGCCCCCCCTCCTCCCCCCAAAACCCTTCCACCCTTGTTCGATCGAGGGAGGAGGAACGAAGGGTGGATTCCGGCTTGGGCGAATTCAGATTGCTTCCTTGGGGTGCTGGGAGTTGGGTTGTTCGGGTTTTTTTTTTCTTTTTTTTTAAAAAAAAAAAAAAACGGGGATAGGGTTGTGCGTGTGGGGGGGGGGGTTTGAAGATCTGATGTATGATTTGTGTTGCTTCCAACGGATCGAACCTTCTAGCTCTCGTTGCAGAAAACAACAAACAAAGCTGCCCCAAAAAAACTAAAACCATCTAAAAAAAAACAAGAAAATAAGGGGCGGGTTTGCAGAGGTGGGGCATCTTTGGGGCGGGAAAATATCAGTTGGGGGGGCCCCCGCGCAAAAAACAGCGACCCCAAGTTTTTTTCTCCCCAAACCCAATAAGCCCCCCCCCTAAACTCAACCGGAAATCTTTTAATGGAAAGGTGGAATTGCATCTGAGTGTGAGCAAATATGCGAGAGTGGGGGGCCCTACCCTAAAATATAAACAGGGGATGGTCTTATTGCTTCTGTGCTAAGTTGAGCTGAGAACCCTATCTCCCTCATCCCTGCCCCCCCCAAAAAATTTTTTTAGGTAGCAACAGCAGGGGAAGGAAGCTTTGGCACTAAAATCAGTTGGTCCATGTGGGATATGCTGTGATTCCCCTTGCAGGGAGAAAACTTAACACGAAACTATAGTTAAGCCTGCACTGTCGAATACACAGACAGACAGACAGGCACTGCTCAAAATAATAAAGGAACACAAAAATAAGACATCCCAGATCTGAATGAATGAAATATTCTTATGAAATACTTTGTTCATTACATAGTTGAATGTGCTGACAACAAAATCACATCAAAAATTATCAATGGAAATCAAATTTAGCACCCATGGAGGTCTGGATTTGGAGTTACACCAAAATTAAAGTGGAAAAAAACACGGACAGGCTGATCCAACTTTGATGTCATGTCTAAAACATGTCAGAATGAAGCTCAGTAGTGTGTGTGGCCTCCATGTGCCTGTATGACCTCCCTACAACGCCTGGACATGCTCCTGATGAGGTGGCGGATGGTCTCCTGAGGGATCTCCTCCCACACCTGGACTAAAGCATCCCCCAACTCCTGGACAGTCTGGTGCAACGTGGTGTTGGGTGGATGGAGCGAGACATGATGTCCAGATGTGCTCAATTGGATTAAGGTCTGGGGAACGGGCGGGCCAGTCCATCGCATCGATGCCTTGTCTTGCAGGACTGCTGACAACACTCCAAGCCACATGAGCTCTAGCATTGTCTTGCATTAGGAGGAACCCAGGGGCAACCGCACCAGCATATGGTCTCACAAGGGGTCTGAGGATCTCATCTCGGTATCTAATGGCAGTCAGGCTACCTCTGGTGACCACATGGAGGGCTGTGCGGCCCCCTAAAGAAATTCCACCCACACCATTATTGACCCACTGCCAAACCGGTCATGCTGAGATGTTGCAGGCAGCAGAACGTTCTCCACGGCGGTCTCCAGACCCTGTCATGTCTGTCACATGTGCTCAGTGTGAACCTGCTTTCATCTGTGAAGAGCACAGGGCGCACTGGCAAATGTGCAAATCTTGGTGTTCTCAGCAAATACCAAAACATCCTACACAGTGTTGGGCTGTAAGCACAACCCCCAGCTGTGGATGTCGGGCCCTCATACACCCTCATGGAGGCTGTTTCTGACCATTTGAGCAGCCACATGCATATCTGTGGCCCGTTGGAGGTCATTTTGCAGGGCTCTGGCAGTGCTCCTGTCCCTGCTTTGCACAAAGGCGGAGGTAGCAGTCCTGATGCTGGTTGTTTGCCCTCCTACGGCTTCCTCCATGTCTCCTGATGTACTGGCCTGTCTCCTGGTAGCACTTCCATGCTCTGGACATGACGCTGACAGACACAGCAAAACCACCTTCCCAAGCTCGCATTGATGTGCCATCCTGGATGAGCTGCACTACCTGAGCCACTTGTGTGGGTTGTAGACTCCGTATCATGCTACCACTAGAGTGAAAGCACCACCAGCATTCAAAAGTGACCAAACCATCAGCCAGAAAAATAGGAACTGAGAAGGGTCTGTGGTACTACCTGCAAAACCACTCCTTTATTGGGGATATCTTGCTAATTGCCTCTGCTTTCCACCTGTTGTCTATTCCATTTGCACAACAGCATGTGAAATTGATAGTCAATCAGTGTTGCTACCTAAGTGGACAGTTTGATTTCACAGAAGTGTGATTGACTTGGAGTTAATTGTGTTATTTTAAGTGTTCCCTTTATTTTTTTTTGATATATATATATGTATGTATTGTATGTATGTATGTATGTATGTATGTATATATATATGTATATGTTATATGTATGTATATATATATATATATAATATATATAATATATATATTTGTTTTTTAAGCTTCACAGGTACTTACATGTGTGCGTTCAGCTTCCTTCGGGTATTATCCCACGTCATTGGAGTGCTTTCAAAGTTGTAGCAACGTTTCAGCAGAATCTCATCTGCCATCATCAGGCTCCTGTATGGATGTGGGTCTTACAGCTTTTGGTTTCAAATTTGAGGCTGGCCTATTCTGATTGGCTGGGAGTTTGGTCTGTGTTCACTGGACTTGGAGTTTGATTGATTGGTGTTCTTGGTTTCTTCTGTCTGTTTTGTGGCTTCGATTGGCTGGCAACACTCTGTTCCTGTTGTTGGAGCTTTCAGTGCAGCTTGCCCTTCGTGTGAAAAGATGGCTGCTATCCATCAGGAAGCCAGGTTTCTTGCTGGGTGCCTGGTGGGGGGGTGTTCGAGTTGGAGGCATCAGAGGGATCTGTTGTGCTCAGGTGTTTGCCTGGTTGTGGTGTGGAAGATCTTTCTATTTGAGAGTGCAGGCTTCCAAATGATTGACATTGATTCCAGCAGACTGTCAATCATTGGAAGCCTGCACTCTCAAATAGAAAAGATCTCCACACCACAAACCAGGCAAACACCTGAGCACAAACAGACTCCCTCTGATGCCTCCAACTCGAACACCCCCCACCAGACCCAGGTGAAACCTGGCTTCCTAATGGATAGCAAGCCATCCTTTCACACGAAGCCAAGCTGCACTGAAAGCCTCCAACACAGGAACAGAGTGTTGCCAGCCAATCAAAGCCACAAAACAGATAGAAGAAACCAGAAACAACCAATCAATCAAACTCCAAGTCAGTGAACACAGACCAAAACTCCCAGCCAATCAGAATAGGCTAGCTCGATTTGAAACCAAAAGCTGTAAGACCCACATCCATACAGGAGCCTGATGATGGCAGATGAGATTTCTGCTGAAACGTGCTAACAACTTGAAAGCATTCCAATGAAATGACGTGGGATAATACCCGAAGGAAGTATATATATTTTTTAAGCTTTCGCGGGTACTTACATGTGTACTGTTCAGCTTCCTTCGGGTATTATCCCAATTCATTGTAGTGCTTTTAAAGTTGTAGCAACGTTTCGGCAGAACCTCATCGACGAACACAATAGAGAAGCCTGATGATGGCAGATAAGATTCTGCCGAAACGTTGCTAAATCAACTGGGAGCCCTAAGGGGGTAGGAAGAGAGGCCAACTGACTCAGCCGCAATGCTTATGAATAAACTTAGACATTCCTGATGGGGAAGCAAAGATGATGTGAAAGATGTTTTGTCACCCTCATGAGGCAAAAAGAATTGCGCTTGTGGCAAATGCTGGGAAAGCGGGACAAAAGGGAGTTTGCGGTGTGACCTCATTTTATCTCAGTTCCTGGTTTGGCAAGAATTTAATTGCATGCTAACTCACCAGCTGTGTTCCCCCAAAGCTGCTTTCCCCTGAAGCTGTTTTATTATATCATTCATTAAAAGAGCAGAAACCTCTCTGAGACTCATGGTGTTATCTGAATCGGGAGCAGCCATGGTTGCTTATTTGCAGAAAGTGGAGTTTGAAGACTTAAGTTTTAAATGTGAGTTATTCTTCAATCCAAATATTGTTTATTTGCTTCCTGGAGTGATTCAGGGTTTCCCTCATTTTAACTAGGAGCTCGAGAAACAGCATAAAACTCACTCTTCCAGTTGTTCCTGCTATAACCCCCTTGGAACACATTGGACAGTCATTTGGTCCCAGTACTTTCTCCACTATATTTTACTGGAATTATTTTCAATTGGATGGCACGCTGAGCTTCAGGTAAATTTTTTAAATTGGACAATGAATTTAATTTTTTAAGTTGGACAATGAATCACAATGAAGGTTCAAAGAGAAGTAAGATTAGTTCATAAGATTACTTGCTATTCCTTTCAGGTATATAGCATGTATAGGAACATAGTCAGGGTCTTGAAACTTTATCTAGTCTTATTTTGGAATCTGTGAACTAATATAACACGACATTACACTACTCTTGGTTCTTCATCCTCAGTTGCTAAGGTAAAGGTAAAAGTTCCCCTCGCACATATGTACTTGTTGTTTCCAGCTCTAGGGGGTGGTGCTCATCTCCATTACAAAGCCAAAGAGCCAGCGCTGTCCGAAGATGTCTTCGTGGTCATGTGGCCGGCATGAATAAATGCCGAAGGGGCATGGAATGCTGTTATCTTCCCGCCAAAGTGGTTCCTATTTTTCTACTTGCATTTTTTACATGCTTTCCAACTGCTAGGTTAGCAGAAGCTGGAACAAGTAATGGGAGCTCACTCCATTACACGGTGCTTAGGGATTCGAACCACCAAACTGCCGACCTTTCTGATCAACAAGCTCAGCATCTTAGTGCCTGGTCCCACTGCACTTACGGATGCAAAGACAATGTAAAACGTAAAAAAAAGCTTGCCATCCATTGGAAAATGTTATGCATCCATTGTGTACTCATTGAAAAATGTTTCATACGCTGTATCCATGGAGCATCCATCCACTGTGATTTCATCCATGCAAAAAGTTTTGAGCTGCACAAAACTTTTAGAACAGATGAACTTCCGCCGTGTACGATGTAAATCCGCAACATATATGAGCAACAAACGTTCTATGCCATTATCATCCGTTAAACGTCTGCTTGTAATCCTCTCTGCATCCTCCTGGGGCATCCTTGCAACTCACATCTGCTGCAGCTGAAAACGGAAAAGAGGTAGGAAAGAAAAGGCGCAGGAACATCTATACATGTTAGAAGACAACGGAAATAGAAAGGATGTAAGTGTATCGCATCTCGTATATTAAAGAGTTGTTAAAAAATGGACAAGTGTTTGTATCTGGGGTGTATCTCATATATTTAGGAATGTCGTGGAGTTGTGTCCAGAATATGTAGAAGGACACCTAGTGGAACAACCATATTTTGGGAAAGGGAGAAAAATATGGATCTCAGTATGAGTGAGCAGCCGTGGTGTACAGACCTCATCACCCCTTGGTCTTGGTCTTCAACATCCATCAATTGATTCTCCATCGATGGATGATCAAAGATCCATATGATAGCTGCACTCATTCAACAGCAGAACCAAAAACCTGTCCAACTGTATTCAAGTTTTTAGAAAGAAGGAGAAGAAGGAGACGTGGTGGTCTGATGATTGGATCGGGAGAAGAGCGGAGTTTGGATGTATGACAAGCTGATGGTGGAGCTGAGGAATGAAGACCCCTCGTGCATTCCATCACTTCATGAGATGCACGACCCATGTTTGACGAACTTGTACAGCGTCTGAGACCCAGGTTGACCAAGCCAAGCACCAACTTCTGTCTGAACCTGGACCCTGGACTGAAGGTGGCACTGACTCTGCGGCACCTGCCTCTGGAACCACATACAGAAACATGCAGTATGCATGGAGGGTGCCACACAACAGCATCAGCAAAGTGGTCAGAGAAGTGGTACAGGCCATCATTGAAGAATATGTGGAGGAGCTCCTCAGGTGCCCCACCACTGAACAAGGCGCTGAAAAAAACTTGCAAGAAGAGTGGGTATCAGAGGTGGAACTTTCCCCAAACCGTTGGAGCCATAGATGGCAAGCACGTGGCCTGCAAAGCACTTGGCCAGCCAACTCAGGATCCACTTATTACAAACTACAAGACTTCTTTCAGTATCATCCTCTTTGCCATGGTTGATGCTGACTACAAGTTCATCTTACATCGATGCTTCAGGCAACGGGTCAGCTTCAGATGGCCAGATATACAACACAAGTGACCTCAAGGATGGGCTGGAACGCAACCTCATCATGGTTTTCAGGTCCAGACCCCCTACCCAAAGACACAAGATGGTGCCCTACTTCATCGTGGGTGATAACGCGTTCTCCCTCAGAACCTACCTCATGAAGCATACAGTTCAAGATACCTACCGTGAAGAGAGGATCTTCAACTACAGGCTGTCCAGGGCAAGACGGGTGGTGAACGCCTTTGGCATCCTGGCCAACAGGTTCCAGATACTTCTCACCACCATGCAGCATGAGGTACATACTGTGAGGAATATCGTGGAAGCTTGCTGCATCCTGCACAATCTCATGCGCACACCGCTACCCCAATGTTGCAGAACAGAACTTGTCGACCGTCACAAAGGGAATGGAGACATGGAGCCTGGTGAATGGAGGCAAGGACGTAACCTGATGGACACTGTGGATGTACAAGGCCCCAACAGAACTTCACGTGAAGGGAAGAACGCAGCGCAACCTCCTGAGACTACTGGTGCACCTCCCCAGCTGGATCAGTGGAGTGGCAAGACAGGATGATAGATGATTAGAATGGATGCTTCCTTGAGACTGTTGCATAATACTGATGAGATTGACCATAACAACACTGCATTACTATGTTGTTGAGTACTTTGTTAATGTATAATGAAATGTACTAATGTACTTATGAAATGTATGTTGTGGGGTCCTACAATGAATAGGGCATTAATAAAGAGCTTTGTTTATTTTAAAATGTGTTGATCAATGAATAAATTGTTATTGATAATAAAAGGTCCATATGTGTGGCAGCTGGATGGTGGACCATACAGTCCCACTATGGTTGCACTGGAGGTTTAATCTATCCCACAAACTATCCTTATTTATCCCACAAGCATGCAAAGGTTAAACATTTTTTCAAAGTTTTACCAACACATTTATTAAGTAAAAAATTAATTAACTAAACTTTATTAAGTTTATTAAGTAACCATAAACTTTATTAAGTTTATTAAGTTAACTTTATTACTTTTTTAAGTAAACAAAATTAAATTAGGTAAACTTTATTAAGAACCATAAACTTTATTAAGTTTATTAAGTAACCATAAGCTTTATTAAGCTTATGAAGTAAACTTTATTACTTTATTTAGTAAAAAAGATTAATTAGGTAAACTTTATTAAGTTTATTAAGTAAACTTTATTACTTTACTAAGTAAACAAAATTAATTAGGCAAACTTTATTAAGTTTATTAAGTAACCATAAACTTTATTAAGTTTTTAAGTAAACTTTTTTACTTTATTAAGTAAACAACTCAGTCTCTGAAACTATTCTGAGGTCACTCTGAGTCATGTCCATAGTCTCAGCTGTGAAGCGTAAGGCAGTGACTGGTGGGCTGTGGCGTTGAGTGCTGGTCTGACGAGGCATTGGGGTGCTTGGCCTCGAGGGTACAGCAGGTGGTGGTGTGTTCAGGATGCTATCCGAGAGCTGACTCAGTCCCGTGAGGTTGAGAGGCCCTTCATCAAGGACTTGAGATGTCAGGCCCAATACTGATGAGAGATTGTCCATTGACGGGCTTGGCTTCTGGGGTGGAGGAAGGGTTGGGATGAGTGTACTGGGGCCTGTCTGGTCTGCAGCTGGGTGATGTAGTGGCGTCCGATGAACCTGGGCCTGAACTGGGAAGTTATGCTTCTGCTGTGGGAAGTCCTGGTAGTTGTAACCTTGGGAGGTGAGGTGGCGAGGGGCTGTTGAAAAGCTGTGGAGGGCTGTGACGTCACCTGGGGACGAGGAGCAGACCTGGACTGGGTAGGACCAGCTCAGCTGGCCTTGAGGGTTGTTGGAGAAGTGCTGTGATCTTCTGCTTCATCACCTGGTATTGGCCCTGGGGCAAGATCCCTCAGGTCTGGCTCACATAGGTGATGAAGGGCTTCGGGCCAAGGATGCTCTGTCCAAGTTGACCAGCAGAGAGAGAAGTTCTTTACTGGTCTTCATTGTGTCCCTGATCTCCAACAGCACACTGTCGTCCTGGCCCTCCAGTCTGCTCTCTGCCTACATCCTCTGGAGCTGGTGGTGGGGGTGGGTCGGCCTCTGGTGGCGTCCGTTTGTTGCTCCATTTGTGACAGCAGGGTGTCATCCTCCACAGGATCCTCCAAGTTTGCCAGCATGGGGAATGCAGCTGTCTAGGGGGTCTCTGCCCGTGGAGCCCTCTGAAGATGCCTGTTCTGTACAGGGTAGCTGGCTCCTGGCTTGAAGATGCCTGGCTATCTGTGGGCTGTCTGAGGGAGAAGGGGTCTCAGAGGGGCTGCTCCTCGGTGCAGATCTCACCCTCCAGGAAACTGCACTTGGCCATGACTTACTTCTCCCGGTCAGTGAGCTTGAGGACAGCCTGCCCGGATTTCTTGAGGTGTAGCTTCCATACCAGGAGGCATGTGCTTCACCATCCTAGGAGTACTTCTGCAGTGTAACCCCAGCTCCTCTGCCTTATCTCTCCAAGCTGCCTGCTTCTTCTTGGTGTCCCGATACAGTCTGTGGCCCTTTCTCCAGAGGTACTCGTTCTCCCTCAGCCATTCCAGCACAGCGTCCTCATGCTCCTCGGAAATGGTGTACTGTTTCCTCTCTCCTTTCTCTTCCCCTTGCCTCTTCCCTCCTCTGGCAGGGGCTTCAGCAGGGCTCTCATGGGTTCTCAGGCCTTCAGGGGCTTGAACATCAGGGCCTTCAGCAGCAGGGTTTTGAGGGGCTTGAGGGGCTTGGGGCTGGTCCACCGACAACAGCAGCAGCCTTTACATCAGAGTCAGTGTTGGGGTGGGATGCTGGTTCTGGCCTTTTTCACCTTGCCAGGGCTTGAACAAGTAGACACGGACTTCCTCTTCTTGCCTGACTGACGAACCATGGTGTTCATGCAAGATAGTATCTGCCAGCATGTCTTTCTGCTTATGCTGACTGCATGCATGCTGCATCCCTTTATATCCGCGGAGCGGACACAATTCATACCCCCCGCATGCGCAGTGAATGGTTTGCATCCGATAAACATCCACGTGGCATCCCCTTTCTTTCCGTTAGGCGTACGTGATGCATCCGCTTCATCTGCTATGCATCCACTCTTTCGCTATGGCGTCTGCTTTGCAATTCTCCGTAACCCCTTTGGAGCTATCATCCCCTTCCATATGCTAGGCTCCAATGAACATCCGTTTAACACTCCCTGCTACATACTACCTCACGGCCGTTTCTTTTCTGTTCTGTTTTTCGCAAATTTTCCCCACTTTTCTCCATTTCTGGAGCAGATGAAAATGGATGGAGCACCCCCGAAATTTTGTTCGTCTGCTGTGTCCTTTTTGCATACGTTTTGTGTCCATCGGTCAGTGGGACCTTGACCTTAACCCCTGAGCCACATCCTACTATAGACTAAAAAATGTTTTTGCACAATATATGCATTGTGTTTTTTCAAAACAGGTGTATATTTAAATCTCACTGTTGAAGCAACTCATATATGTGTGTGTGTGTGTATCTATAATGTATGTATGTACAATATATATATTTATATATATAGTATGTATATAATATTATATACGTGTATGTATGTATGTATATATATTATATACGTGTATGTATTTATATGTGTGTGTGTGTGTGTGTGTGTGGTATATATACATATACATATACATAGACATATACATATACATATATATATGGATCTTTGGTTATTCGTTTTCTCCCGTGTAAAATTGGAAGTATCTAGGCGATGTTTCAATGAAGTCCCATTCATCATTTTCAGGCTTGTTTTCTTCAGCTCTGTGCTTCTCAGAGTAATGTGAGCTTGCAGCTTGCTTCTTCCTTTTAGTTGCTAGTAGGGTGTGACTTGATTGGGTGTGGGCTTGGCTGTGTTCTGATTGGGTGGGGGTGTGGTTCTGATTGGTAGGGGGTTGGCTGTGTGTTCTGATTGGCTGCGGGTGTGTTCTGTTCAGGTGGGGGCTTGGTTGTGCTCAGGTTAGTCTTAGTTGCTGGGGGATTTGAGCTGGTGAGCTCGTGATCCTGCTGTTGTTTGGCTCCGTGTTCGTGGTCATGCCACATCTTCATGGTTGGTGTCAGTTTGCTTCTTGTATGGGTCGGAGGGGTTTGATAGTAGGTAGTGATGCAGCTGCGGTACGGCCTCTGGTCCGTGGTTTGTGTGTCTCATGTTCTGTGTGGGTGTGCATCTTTTTTCTACGTGGAAGTGTGGTGGTAGCATCTGGTGTGTGGCACTCGTGGGTGTGGTCTGGTGTCATTCTTCATGTTAGGTATTTCATTTATTAATAGGGCAGGTTTCCAAATGCTGGTAGGTGGGATTCATCCGTTTGTTCATGCTGTGTGGGCGTTTTTTTCTTCTATGGGCTTATCTGCATTATTCTGGTTGTTTGAAGTGTTCAGTTTTGCCGATAGTTCTGGTTTATTTTTAAAGTCAATTTCGCATGTCTGTGGCTTTGAGGTGTTGGACCAGGGAAGAAGTCAGTTCTTTTTTGATTGATGTTCTTGTGTTCTATGTGGTGGGGCAGGCGGTGCAAGCGATTTCGTATACTTCGAACGCGAAGCCAAACAACAGGATCACAGCTCACCAGCTCAAATCCCCCATATATGTGTGTGTGTGTGTGTGTGTGTGCAACGTTTCGGCAGAATCTCATCTGCCATCATCAGGCTTCTGTATTGTGTTCGTCTGACGAACACAATAGAGAAGCCTGATGATGGCAGATGAGATTCTGCCGAAATGTTGCTACCACTTTAAAAGTACAACTATAATGATGTGGGAAAATACCCGAACAAAGCTGAATACCATGCATATACACATACATACATACATACATACATACATACATACATACATATTTGACTCAGAGGAGAATACAAATGCTGTGTTAAATCACGCTGTTTAAGAACACCAGAAACAGCTGTTCAAGTCTAATTGGACTTGCTTGTGCTTCCAATAAAGTAACTCTCTTTAAGCCTCTGAGAAATCCAGAAGGGCACTCTTGAATATGATAATTTATTCAGTAAACATGCAGTTGCTTGCCAAATATAGGCATATTATGGAAGCTCAGTCATTGCATATTTAAAATAGTAATATAAATGTGCAGGAACATAATTTACTGTACATCATCATATAAGACATATTTTTGATATGATCATATCCGTGCTTAGATAGTTTATATTTTGGGGGCTAGTAATGATGTGTTTATGTAATCAGAGATATACAACTTATAGTCAAGGATTACAGAAGTACATAATTTATCTGTTCTATCAGGTTATAATACTGCCTGTGTACACTGAGCATTGAATTAAGGGTTTAAATCTAAGCACTTTACTAAATTAAAGCAAAACAAGTGGAATAATTTTACAAAAGTTATTGATTTGAATTTTCATAAATCTTTACAGAAGATGAAGGCATGCTAAGAAAACAATAAGGAGGAAAGATGGAGGTCTTTTGATCAACTGTAGACTGAAAACCAGGCTGAAATGCTATTAAACATAGGATTCTTGGCATGGACTGATTTCCAGAACAAGCCTATGGATAGACAGACAAAGTCAGATGATGTGCACTATCAGATAGCAACAGCATTTTATGGCCCGCTCTGAGCTGTTTACAGAATCCGCATATTGCATCCCCCCACCAATCTGGGACCCCATTTTAAGGCCATGTCACACTGCCCAACGGATGCAAAAAGGACACAACGGAAGAGAAAAATGTTACATCCGTTGTTATCAAGACCACAACGGTAAGCAGAGAAAATGCCTTGTCACGTCCGTTTGTTATCCTGCTCTCAGAAAGGGGGCAATATTTGTATAATTGAAGCGATAACCGGAATGCGGGGAGGGACCAGGCCGGATGCAAAGTGGATGCGGAAGCGGAAGCCTAGGGCGGATGGCGCATCCAGCTAGGCTTCCGGGGGGCTCAGAAAAGCGGGACGCAGAATGGAAAAAACGGAATGCAGAGCGGAATGCACAGCAGATAACGAGCACAGCGGAGAATGCCTAGCGGATGCACAGCGAGAAGCAAGAACAGATATCTCGCGTTAATTGCGAATAGCGGGGGGTATGCATTGCGCAAGCCCCGCGGTTTATAAGGGAAGCAGCTCGCACGTGGCCTCCAGCATTTGGAGGAACAGATCTTTCTGCAGCCTTGCTGCACCCTTCCAGCCTGCCTTCCAGCCTCCCCTGCCAGCACTCCTGGGCAGCCTGCCCTTACCAGCCTTGCTGGCAGCCTGCCTTCACAGGCCTCCCTGCCAGCCAGTCTGTCTGCCAGCTTGCTCGCCTGCCTTCCTTGCAGCCTTCCTGCCAGGCTTCCTAACAGGCTTCCTGCCAGCCTTCCTTGCCAGCCTTCCTGCAAGCGCAGCAACCCCACAAACCATGGGGAAGAAGCGCAAGCCTCAGCAACGCCCTGTCCGCCATCCCTGGCAAGAGACAGGCACCGCGTCCACCCGCCCTTGGCTGTTTCCCCTGACTTTTATCTTCTGCTGGGTTCTTGTGTTGCTCGCATTTTTCTTTGCTTGCTTTTTTGCTTAGTGTTCCTGGCGGGGGGTTTTGGTACTCTGGTTTTTGAGCTGCTTGGTTTCGTCTGCTATTGGTCATTTGGGCTTGGGGAAGCTTCCTGCTGTCTCTGCTCTGGTAGCTCGGCGTCTGCTGCTGCTTGTCGGCTTGGCTGCGTGCATTCGTCTGTCCTCGCTCGTCTGCCGTGCGCTGCTGCTCTCGGGCTCCTGGTCTGCTGCGCCTGCTGCTGGTGCCTTACTCTGCTGCTCGCTGCTCCTGGTCTGCTGCTGCTGCTGCTGCTGGCTGCTGATGATGATTGATGATTATGATCTCTGTTGCTGTATGATGCTGATTGTATGCTACTCTTGCTGCATGCTGTGGTAGGTGAGGAGGAAGCAGCCCTACAACCTGGAATGCCCCTTTAGATGAGGTGCGCCACGCTGGTCTGACAAAGGGAGGAAGAGGGTATGCAACACGGGAGAAGGAGGCATACTCCAATTTGAGGAGGAACAACGAGGATGAGGTGCTGGAGTGGCTGAGAGAGAACGACTATCTGTGGCGGGGAATGGACAAGGCGCTATCGAGACACCAAAAGGAAGCAGGCTCTGTTGGAGAGAGAGGGCAGAGAGTCCTGGGCTTAGCATCATCTGATTGTGCTCCTGGCTGAGTGGAAGCACATGCCACACCTGTACCGGGAAGCTTGCACTCAAAAATCCTGGCCAGGCCGCGGTTAAGCTGAGCGGACAGAGAGAACTAGCTGTCATGGCTCAAGTACTGCTGTCCTGGAGGGGTGAGGCTGTCTGCCACCGAGGAGCACCAGGAAGCCCATCTGTCTACCCTACTCTCTCCGGCAGCCACTGCTGTGACACAGTCTCTCTTCCAGCCGAAGTCAGTCCCTGTCTCCATACCAGGTCTCCGTCTGTTGGAGCTGCTGCCACGGCAGGAGAACCCCGGGCAGGGTGGAACAGCGTGGTGGGACGTAGCGCTGAGGACTCCCTGGTGCGGTGGGAGAAAGAGCCATCTGAGTTCGCAATGCCGAATGCCGGCATCCCACCACACCTCCGTCTCCACAGTAAGGCAGCAGAGTCCAGACGGCAAAGGAGGGCGCAGAGGCCACAGGATCCTTGGCTGGAGATCAGGGTACCATCCCCAGCAATCAGTCCTCCTCTCTTCAGCTGGGTCCCATCGTAATCCTCCTCCTGCCACCGCAAGCCGCCTTCCACTCAAACGTCAACCAGACCTCAGGAGAATGGCGGATTCCCCAAGTACCAGTTGAAGAGAGGATCCATGCCTGCTTACAAAGCCCTCCCGACCCACACGGCTCCTCGCTCCCACCCCAGTCAGGTTTCTCCTCCACCCCAGTATGTCCCTCGCCATACCCACGTTCCCACAGCCCCTCACTACCAGGCTACAGCTACCGGAGGTGCCTTAATCGAGCAGTCACAGACAGGCAGCCCCTTCCTAACAGTACAGGCACAGCATTTCGAGGGCGACACCACGACAGCATATGCACGCCACATCAATGATGCCACCCATGCCAGTCCTCACCCCTCCCTGCAGACTGCTAAAGATCAGCGCCGCGCCACTACACTCTCCTTCCGCTCCATCCCCCACACGCCGAAAGCTACCTCTGCCCTCTTTCAGTACTACTGCTCTTCTTCGAGCTACCTGGGCTTGCAGCACCCATTTAGCCTCCGATTTGGTAGAAGAAGGACCGCTCTCAGCCATCGCGGGTGAGCCAGGCTCTCCCGAGACCTTCCTCCAACACACCGTCCCCTGTGTCCTCTCGGGGCCGATGGCACTCAGCAACACCTCAGACCAGCGACTGCACGAGCGCCCACCTCACAGCACCTGCACGCCTAACACCTTAGACTGGGCACACACCTCCGCCACGTGACCAATGAGGAGTTGCCATAGACTGGCTGCGCTTGATATGGCGAGACTTTAGCTTTGGACACTTGACTTGCGGGTGGATGTTCTATTTGACCACTCTTGTTATTATAAAGTTATCTTTGTTTCACACCTTGTTTCATTATATTTTTTCTCTATAAAGTCTGGGTGGAAACTTTTAGAAATGGGTTTTACCTTGCGATGCTTGTGGGATGGGTTAAAAGATAGCAGTGGGACTGCGGACAGGATACTGTGATTGGGAAGATACGCTGTGGGAATGGGTTAAGATAAGCTGTGGAATGGGGTTAAAGATTAGCTGTGGGATGGGGTTAAGATAGTGTGGGATGGAAGGGAACCTGTGCGAGATGGTTTAGATAGCTGTGGGATGCCGGGAAGAGGCGTAATGATTTGTGGGATAAGATAACAACCCCTCCAGATGCAAGCATCTAGTTACCTGGCATGGAATTCCACCCTCCCAGATTGCCACCCGCTATGGCCCGTTACTATCAATTACAATGGTAAGATTGGATCCACACATTTGAACTACAAACACAACTCTTTATAAACTGCCCCTGTTCATTGTAGGCCAACCCAAACCATTAACATGGGCCCAATCTCATCCGAGTGTGATGAACAGGCTGAGAAACATACCTTTAAGCATCTACCATTCCTGTTGCCCTCCACCGCTCCAGCTGGGAGTTGCACCAGGTTTCAGGAGTTGCGCTGCTTCTCGCCTCACGTGTAGCGCGTCCTCTGTTGGGCGCCTTGCCACCACCCTCAGTGTCTATAAGGTTGCGCCCTTGCCTCCATTCCCCAGCTCCATGTCCTATTGCCTTGCTGGAGTCACCAAACCTGTTCGCAAGAACCGCCGGCTAGCTGTAGTCGCAGTGAGATTGCTGCAGGATGCAGGCAAGCTCTCACGATCCTGTCATCGTTTCTCTGGGATGCTGCATGCTGGCTAGATAGTACCTGGAACCTGTTGGCCAGGGATGCCAAAGGCGTTTCTCACACCCGCTTGCCCTGGACAGCCTGCAGTAAAAGATCCTCTCTTCACGGGTGAGTATTTGGAGTGTAGGGCTTCATGAGGTAGGTTGTTAGGAGAAGCGTCATTCCCCCACGAGAATAGGGCACATCTTGCGTGTCGTTGCGGCAGCGGTCTGGATCTGGAAGCCACCATGAGGTTGGCTTTCCAGCCGCTCCTTGAGGTGACTGGCATTGTATACCTGGGTCATCTGAAATGAGCCGTTGCGCCTGAAGCATCGATGACATGAATCTGTATCAGCATCGAAACATGGCGAAGAGGATGCATGCTGAAGAAGCCCTGTAGTTTCGTGTAATAAGAGGACCCTGAGTTGGCTGGAGCTTCAGGCCACGTGGGCTTCCCATCTATGGCTTCCAAGCTGGCGTGCGGTCGCCGACTGTGGGAAGTCCATTTGATACCACTGCTCTGAATTCTTCCATTCCTTCTTCAGTGGAGGGGACTGGAGAGCTCCTCCTTTAGTCTTCGTGTGGCCTGCACCACTTCCTCTGACAGCACAAAGCTGGGATGGTGCTGGACGGTGGCACCCTCCAGCATGCTGCATGCTCCTGTAGTGTGGGTCCCGAGGCCACGGGGCGCACCGGAGTCACCTTGAGCCCAGGTTCCCAGGCTGGTCGGGAAGTTGGTAGTGTTGTCATACCTGGTGTCAGGCGGCCCGCACAAGCTCATGCCGCAAACCAGCTGGTAGGGCTACATACTTCATTGAAGTCTCTGGAACGCCCAGGTCTCCGGCCTCCTGAGCTCCACCATCAGCGTGTGTAAAGTAGTAGACTCGTACTGTGCTCTTCTGGCACCGATCTTTGGAGCCAGACTTTTTATGGGGTGCTGCCTTTCCTTCCCGTAGTACGCTCCACGCACAACGAGAGACTGTAAGAATGGTTTCGCAGGTTTTGCCAGTAGAAGTGTTCGGGCTGCGAAAGGGATTATATTTGATCGCAATCCACACGTGGACCATGACTGGATGTCTGCGTGAAATAGCAAAGTCAGATGAAGGCTGCAGAGGTCGGCACAGCTGGTCTGTCTGGTCTGAAAAGTGAGATGGCAGACGAAGTTGAGCCTCCCCCTCTATAGCGCTGCATATAGGATGTCCGCTTATGCATTCCCTCTAGGCATTCCGTCTAGGCACGCTACCTAGGATCCTTAATATCGAGACTCAACCACTCTCGCTCTCCAGCTCAAGAATGACTATTTACCTAGTCACGTTTTTAGACGCTTCGCTATTGTCTCAGTGGTAGCCGCGTACTGCGCAGTTCCATCGGTCTCGTCAGATTTTGTATGCTGATACTGATCCGTCTCTGCCACCATCTCCGGCTTCGCTCCTGCTCACGGTGCGGATAGCGGAGAGTGTCGCGGATGCGCAGGCGGCACGCGTAGCGGAATTACTAGCGGATCCGTTAACGCACGCTCGTAGGCGAAAAGGTATAATGCGTTAGCGGTATGCAGACACGACGAATGGATACATTTTCGCGCAAAGTTTTGAGCAGCCAAAATGTTTGTGAGGCGGATGAAACGTCAAGAAACGATGTGGGACGGATAGAGAGAAGCCAAACGAGGCAGTGAGTACATCGCGGTTGCCGAACGAGATGGCAAGCTTTTTTGTCCATTTTACATCCTCTTTGCATCCGTTGGTGCAGTGTGACACGGCCTTCACCCACCTTGGAAGGATGGAAGGCTGAGTCAACCTTGAGTGAGTCAGGATTGAACTCCTGGCTGTGGAAAGAGTTAGCCTGCAATTCTGCATTCCAACCACTGTGCCACCATGGCTCCTATTGTGATATATGGTTCAACTCATACTTCAACTCATTCACTGTCCTGTTTCCTCCACACTCTGGGCCAGCTTCTGAAAAAGATTTAGGGATGTATTAAGCATGGAGTTAGAATCCAAAACTATTTAGCTTTACAAGAGCTGTTTCTAGTAACTGATTTACTTACTAGTCTTTAAATCTTACAGCATTCTCCTGAATTTGTGCTTCGATGATTCAGTAATATCTCCTGCAGTCTTGCTGTGTTGATTTATTATACAACATTGGAAGGGCAGATCCATATTGCTGGGTGCAGCAATGAAATTTTGATAGAGGTGATGTATCTTTTTTTTTTTTTTAATAAAGGCTGTAAGACAGGGCTGTTAAACTTGTGGCCCATGGGCTGGATGAATCACGTGCTGGGAAAAAGTCATGATACAGCACATGATGCTGCCCTGATGATGCGAGTTTGACACTCCTGGTGAAAGCGAAGTCTGAAACAATCAAATTCTGTATCTTTTGTTCTTCTGTTCTTTCGTTCATCTATCTACAGTATATTTGAGCTTGATTCAACACAAGCATACAATTTTAGGGCATTAATAGTGCTACTGCCTTCTTCCAGGAGGTTTTTTACATTCCAGTTTAGCCCACAACCCCAGTATTTCAAAATGATAACTCATCAAAATACTTACCTGATCTGCTTAGCTTCCAAGCTCACAGAGTTGGCCAGGTGCTGCCATCTACTGATAATTATTTTCAAAAGATATATTTCCAGCCCTGTTTTTTCTTTCCCTAAGACAGGTAGTCCTTGACTTACAACAGTTCACTTAGTGACCATTCAAAGTTACAACAGCACTGAAAAAAGTGACCATTTTTCACACTTATGACCATTTTAGCCTCCCCATGGGAATGCTTGACAACTGGTTCATATTTATGATAATTGCAGTGTCCTGGAGTCATGTGATCACCTTTTGCATCCCTCTGACAAGCAAAGTCACAACAGTGTTACTAATTTAACAACTGCAGTGATTCACTTAACGTGGTAAGAAAAGTCATAAAATGGGGCAAAACTCACTTAACAAATTTCTCACCGAGCAACATAAATTTTGGGCTCAATTGTGGTTGTAAATTGAGGACTACCTGTACACACACACAGAGTCACAGACACACATCAATTGAATGACTCCATGCAGTTTATGATAATTGAAAGCAAAATGATAAAATGTACAACTTCAGCAAGGGAATAAACATAATAAATCCACTTGATAAAACAAAAACGATAGCATCAATCTGCAGTAAATAACATCTAAAAACCTGGAAGAAGATGATCATTTTAAGTTTGCACCTAGATGCTAACAAGGAGACCTCATTTTACTATTTCTTTATATGTGTTTTAATTTTCTTCTATTTTTAATCCTGTCGTATAGAGACAGCTGGACGCAGCTTTCAAAACAGTGATATGAATCTTGCAAAGGATTAAGCTGCATTAATGCTTTCAAGAAAATAGTTTTGTTCATGTTAAGCATCTCTTTCAGATGTTTTGCACAATACTAGGATTTATAGTCTTATGGCTCACCCAAATTAATTAAAGGTGAGGCAAGAGAAAGATTTTTGTTATTTACTGTGCATAGAAAACAAGGAATTATATATGATGTCATATACAAGTGACAATGGCTATAACAGATTCATATTAAAAACCAGAAAAAGGGAGAAGCAAGCAGAGAGAAAGAGAGGTAAGCAATAATATGAGTACTGCATTTAGAAATTAGTTTAATTTGAGTGTATTTAGTTCAATCTTGAACTAAATATACTCAAAACTGCAGAAATGGTGGTAGATTTTAGGAGAAACCCTCCTATACAACTACCTCTTACAATACCAGACAACACAGTATCAACAGTAGAGACCTTTAAGTTTCTAGGTTCTATCATATCTCACGACTTAAAATGGACATCTAATATTAAAGATGTCATCAAAAAAGCACAACAAAGAATGTTCTTTCTACACCAACTTAAAAAGCTCAAACTACCTAAAGGACTACTGATTCAATTCTATGGAGGAATTATTGAGCCTGTCATCTGCACCTCTATAACAGTCTGATTTGGCTCTGCAATCAAACAAGACAGGCACAGACTTCAATGAATAATTAGAACTGCAGAAAAAACAATTACTACCAACCTCCCTTCCATCGAGGACCTGTATACTGTATGAGTCAAAAAGAGGGCTGTCAAAATATTTACAAACCCCTCATATCTTGGACATAAATTATTTCAACTTCTATCCTCAAAAGAACTCTACAGGTGAAACTCAAAAAATTAGAATATCGTGCAAAAGTTCATTTATTTCAGTAATGCAACTTAAAAGGTGA
>BHFT01038766.1:0-35915 GCA_004320025.1 Laticauda laticaudata
CGGATGCTGGAGGGATAGAGCATATGAAACACGTATGCAGTGAGTATACAATGGATGCATAGTGTTTTCTAACGGATGGCAAGCTTTTTTTAACGTTTTACATCCTCTTTGCATTTGTTAGTGCAGTGGGACATGGGCTTAAGTATAAGAATGGTTTTGGAATAATTTATCACATAGAATTGTGGTTGTAAGAAAAACCTGGAAAAGGGAATGAGGTGTGGGTGTGTTTGTACATGCACATGCCTTTGAACTAACAAAAGGGAAGATATAAACTTAACTACATTAAATAAATGATTTGTATTTTTTCTTACTTTGTTCCTTTGAAACACAAGTGTGAGAAAGCATACATTGGAGCACATACAGAAATAAGTATTGAATTACCCTTTCAAAAAGGTTGACTAATTCATTCATCTTTCCTTTGGCATACCAGTTAGAAGTATTTGCTCTTCTAAATAGATGTGCTTTTTTTTATTTTTGCTTGTAAAGTTTATATTCAATCTTTGTAGCAAACACTGGTCTTCCCAAAGCAATACAGTGCAAATAGCAACATTAACAAGGCAGCTAAAATGTATGGTAAAACATTAGTTACAATGCATTCCAAGTTAAGCATTTTAAAACTGATTTGATTAATGGGAATTAAGCCACATTTAATTTTGTTATTAAAATAAATATAAGTATAATGTGTTTACCTTTGGCAGGGTTATTCCCACTTCAAAATAAAAGTTTTAGTTTTATTCTGATAGTTGCATGAAAAAAATATGGTGCCTGATGTCTGTCTGCAGGTTTCATAAATTCCATGCACCTTCAGCATTTTCAGGATTTACTTGATGCAGCTCCTCTTGATTTTCTACTTCACTGATGCATTGTGTTTTACAAGATGTGTTAAAACAAAAATCAACTCTGTTTTTTACACAATATTACCAAAGGCTAGCAGATAAGTTGTAATGTGATCTTTCTGCTTATAAGTGGAGGGGATGACCAGGCTGAGCCTGAGGGAGGATCAAATGCGTCATAAGTCACAAGTCCCTGCATACCCACAAGGGATTTAAATCTACGTCTACTTGAATTCCTCTCTTATCGTCTGCTCATTATCACCCGGTTGGTCAGATTAATGTCAAGCATCATTGGGGAAATCAGAGATTTAGGCAGTCAAATGAGTTTTAAGATTTATTACAAGTTTAAATTATCTGCCAGAATTGTACCAACTGGCTGTTAAGGGAAATGAGCAGGAGATAAGAGAGGCATTCAAGGTGGGCTGGACTTAGATCTCTTGCAGGTGAGAACTGCAAGGAACTTGTGACTTATGATACATTTGACTCCTCCCTTGGGCTCAACCTGGTCAACTCCTATAATAGGTATCCCAGTAGAGTGGAAAGGCCTAAAAAGTGAATGGTTTTAATAATATTATTAATGAGATAGGATGTCCCAAAAGTGCTTTTTCAAGAGGCAATTGGACTTTCTTGTTTTTCATTGAAGACATTTTACTTTTCATCCAAGAAGTTTCTTCAACTCTGACTGGATGTTGGGGAATGGAAAGATTTATACTCCTTGCAGACAACTGGTCATTTGCATTCTTTTGGAGAGTTGTTGAGGCCACCTGGAGGTTAATCTGTGTTGTCAGAATGCAAATGACCAGCTGTCTGTAAGGAGTACAACTCTTTCCATTCCCCAATGTGCAGTCAGAGCTGAAGAAGCTTCTTGGACGAAAAGCTAAATGTTTTCAAAAAAAACAAGAAAGTTCACCTCTTGAAAAAGCATCTTTGGGACAACTAATGGGATAGGATTAATTCAGACAATGGATCAGTTTAAAATCATTGGTTCAAGTTAATATCAAATCCTGATTATTTTCATCTGTGACAGTAGAGGCAATTATGAAGATATAAGAATGAAGATGACATTGTGACAGTTCATATTTATTCTCGCTGTCAAATATGTGCAATCTATGAGTCAAAAAATGTTCCCTTCTATTACAAACTTGCCTTGGGATATGAAAACAAGTCATAGCTTTTCTGCCTTTTGCAAAATTGCTGGTAATAAAATTGAGATATAAAAGCTGGACAAATAAGAAGTTATCAAACCACATCCAAGATGAAAACTCTCAGGCATGCCTACTGTTACTGTAACTATTTATAAACAAGAAATATTGCTGTTGTAGACCTGATGGACATTTTGTTTAGTTTTATTAGTGAGATGTGAATTACTCTGATGCAATGAATATGTGTTGAACAGGCTGGCTTTCCTTATCAAACAATAGTATTTTGTTTCTTCCTCAGTCTCAGACCCAAATGCAGTAATTTACTCTTCCTTTTAGGAGGAACAATTTGTAGCCACTCACTGTTAATACAGGAAAAAGTAAACCTCGTGCCTGACTTGAACCTACCAGTGGAACTGTGGCTTTGCTTCTCTTTGAAAACCGTAATGCATGCACAGAGCCAAGGTAACATAGAAGTTAAAATACTGGTCATGGATTGGGGAGTCTCTGTTTCAAGTCCCTACTTGACCATGGAATTCAGAGGGTGATTTTGAATCAGTCATTCATTCTCAGGCTGCTCTGCAGCATATAAGTGTTGAGAGAAATAAATTTAGAAGTGACCTCCAGATTAGCATCTGGAGAATGATGATGATGATGATAAAGTGTGGATAATAATATGCATTGCTGAATGATTACTAATATGCATGGGCTGATGATGGAGAGATTGAGTTCCTCCTCCTTTGCAACATATCCTGTGCTTATCATCAAGGAGATAAATCATTTTTCCGATATTCCACCAGTCTGCTGATTTGTCTCTGCATAATCTTAAACTATCAGCTCCATATCATTCTGAGTTATCTATGGTTCAACTTTTTAAATACAAAGGCTCACATAAAACAGGGAACATAGCAAGCAAATTTAGGATCAGTCACAAAGGGCTGTACACCACTGTTGGGATTCAACATTTTTTATTACCGGTTCCGTGAGTGTGACGTGGCTTGGTGGGCATGGCATGGCTTGATGGGTGAGGCAGGGAAGGATACTGTAAAATCTCCATTCCCTCCCCACCCCACCCCACTAACCTGATTTCCAGCTCTCTTCGCCTGTGCAGGGCAACAAAAGAATACTCAGCCAATCAGCTGAGACTCGGGAGGCAGAGATTAGGTGGGGGTGGGGCCAGTCAGAGATGGTATTTGCTGGTTCTCCAAACTATTCAAAATTTCTGCTACCAGTTCTACAGAACTGGTCAGAACCTGCTGAATACTACCTCTGCTGTACACTAATGCTCAAAGTATGGGGAGAAAACAAGGAGGATTTGAAGTTCTAGTATATGAAGGCAGGTATTATGTTGTTGCTGTTACTGAAATTTACTTGGATGGGACCCATGATTGGAATATACTACTGGGAGAATACAATTTGTTCAAAAGAAACAGACTCAACATTAGAGGAAGCGGAATTGCATTGTATGTAAGGAATTACTATAGCTGTACAGAAATACATGATAGCAAGAATGAAAACCTTCTTGAATGAATTTGGGTGAATATTAGAGGTAATTACAGATGTGTTGTTACGGATGTTGTACTGTAGAGCATCTAACTGAGCATAAGAAATAGAGGAACCTTTTGCAAATTAGTTGCCTGAAGTGTGCAGGAAACACACAACATTGTAGTAATGGGGGACTTTACCCTGAAATCAACTGGGGATCAAAGTCTGCAATGAGTGGGAGATCAAACAGGTTCCTGATAAGCCTAGCTGATAATTTTATCCTCCAAAAGATGGAGGAAGGAACTAGAGAGTCAATTATCCTGTACTTAATTCTAACTAATAGCAACAACATGGTTGAAGGAGTGAAAGTAATGGGAGCTTTGGGAGAGAATGAGCATGTCATTCTAGAATTCACTATAAAGTAGGCAAAGGAAACTGAACAAAGTCAGTCTAATGTTTTAGATTTTAAGAGAGCTGACTTCAACAAAATAAGAGACAGAATAAGAAGATTCCATAAATGGAAATCCTAGAATAGGGATCCCCAACTCTCAGGCTGTGGCCCAGTACTGGGCCATGGCTTGTTTGGAACTGGGCCATGGAAGTGGCAGGGTGGTGCACATATGCACGCTCAGCTCGACTTGCACAAATGGCATATGTGTGCGCAACTCAACTTGAACAATGTATGTGTGTATATATATATATATATATAATCCCTTGAAAAAATTGTGTATGTAGATTGGTTGTGGGATTTTTTTTTGTTTGTTTGCCTGGGTTTTTTTTGGAAAATAATTTTTACAGCAATTCTGTGAGGTCAGAAAGTTAGCAAGAGTGAGCTTAATGATTAAGTGGGGATTAATCCTGAAGTTCTAAAGATTATATCTGCTTCTATGTTTATTTAATATTATTGGGTTTCTGGGAGTCATTGCATAGGGACTAAGTCACTTCAACTCTTGATGACTCAATGGAAGGTTTCTATGAGTTCGAATTATTTCAGTGAGGTTTTTAAAGAAGATGCTGTTAAGTGGATCCCAGATTGATCCCAGATTGATAATCAGCATGGCTTTGATAGGATGTAATAAAATTCCTCTGAAAAATAATTAAATACAATCTGCAATCATGGAGATAAAGGTAATCACACATATGTTTCAATATCTAACTCTGCACTTTTTTAAAATAAAGCTGTAGTGGGATCTAGCTATAACTAAACTACAGTATTTTAACAGTATTTAAATCAGCTCCATGAATGCAGATGAATCATTGAGATGTGCAATGTATTTACTGTATTTATTGGTGCCACCACTTTCTCACTCCCTTTCTTTTATTACATAAAATGTGCTATGAATAAAACCAGTTATGAAGTAAAATTGCTTGATATCATTAGAAGGCAGAAGGTTCTTTCTTGCATATGGCAGTAATAATAAATGAAAGATCAATTATTAGTAAGGTGACTTTTTGGGGTGTCAAAATAATTCTATAGATTTTGAATCTGCCCATAGCAGAAACAAATTGCAATCAAAGATATTGTGTTTCTATAATAATATGATTTTAGTTGGGACATATTCTATGTAGGGAAAAAAACATTGTATTCACTTGATTCTAAGCAAAAGGCCAGTTTGTTCAGTGAATAAATATGACATTTATATATATATATATGTATATGTGTGTGTGTGTGTATATATATATATATATTTGTTTTTTTTAAGTTTTCGTGGGTACTTATATGTGTGCTGTTCATCTTCCTTCGGGTATTATCCCACGTCATTGTAGTGCTTTTAAAGTTGTTAGCAACGTTTCCAGCAGAATCTCATCTGCCATCATCAGGCTTCTGTATTGAGTTTGTATGGGGTCAAGAGTCTCAGAGCTAGGTCTCCCAAAAAATACAAAGAAGGCAATCTCTCAGACCCATAGTCAGCTCCATAGAGCACATTACACAAAACCTAGTAAATACTTAGAAACAACTACAGCCCCCTGCTGAAACCGCAGCTTCATATGAAAAAAGACTCATACACTTCTTAAGAATGATCAAGATCTACCACGTGGAACAAGAAGATTGCTTGTAAGTTTCGATGTGGTTTCACTATTCACTCAATCCAAAAAGAAACTCTTGAAATCCAAAAAATAAATACCACCAGCTAAAACTATGGAAAACAGAATACTGCTAACCAACACATATTTCATAAAAGGACAAAGATACAAGGCAAATTGAAGGAGGCCCTATGGGCCACCACTTCACCGTCATGCAAACCTGTCATGAAGAATTCACCGATCCCTGGCTAATGCACCACAAACCAAATCTGGCTAAGATAATGATGACACATTTGGATTTGGCCCCATGAAAGACACCTAACAATTACTTTAACACAACTAAACACACACACCCAAAATCAAGTTCAAGAGAAAACGGAAATAAACAAACAACACCTCCTAGATGTTAATCTATCAAAGAACAGATGGAAACCTGGGACACACGCCTACCAAGAGAAAACACATCACCAAACCGTACCATCAACGCCCAATCCCACCCACCCACACAGAAATTCGTGACGCGAAAACACTAATTACCAGAACAAACGCCTGGCAGATAAGCACATATAAGACTGAACTATGCATCCTGACTGAAGTATTGCAGCAATGCTTCCAAAAAAAGAAATCACCAACTTGATTCCCAAAAACACCAAGAAAAAAGAACCTAGAAGACCAACAGACTATGAACAGCTGTCTTGCCCTATAAGGGTTACTACAGATAAAATCAGTAATATAGATCTACACGCAACACATCAAGACTGCTCAAAACAGACAAAAAAATAGCAGCATCCTGAAACCCAAAGACAAATGACCTGAAAGCCAAGGCATATACGAAATTCCCTGTACATCATGCCCGGCCACATACATTTACCAGACCAATAGAAGAAGAAAGTACCCGCCTAGATGAACAAAAAAATGCCAGTAAAAAAGCTGAAGACACCTCCTCACTAGTCCAACACATGAAACCACAGGTCACAACATCAACTTCAATGGCACTAAAACCCTAGCCACTATAGAAAACCCCAGCCACAGAATCATCAGAGAAGCCAGAAGATTGAAAAAAAGACCTGAAAGCATGATAGAAGAGATGATTCCACCAGACTGTCAATCATTTGGAAGCCTGCACTCTCAAATAGAAAGATCTCCACACCACAAACCAGGCAAACACCTGGCAACAACAGACTCCTCTGAGCCTCCAGCTCAAACACCCCCACCAGGCACCCAGGTGAAACCTAGCTTGCTAATGAATAGCAGCCGTCCTTTCACAGGAACCCAAGCTGCACTGAAAGCTCCAATACAGGAAAAGAGTGTTCCAGCCAATCAAAGCCACAAAACAGACAGAAGAACAGGAAACACCAATCAATCAAACTCCAAGTCCAGTGAACACAGACCCAGGCTCCTAGCCAATCAGAATGGACCAGCTCGAATTTGAAACCAGGAGCTTGTGAGACCCACATCCATACAGAAGCCTGATGATGCAGATGAGATTTTGCTGAAACGTTGCTACAACTTTAACACACTACAATGACGTGGGATAATACCCTAAGGAAGCAAACAGCAACATGTAAGTACCTGCGAAAGCTTAAAAAAAATATAAATATAATATAATTTATATATATATATTATATATATATATATATATATATATATATATATATATATATATTATATAAGTTTTCGCAGGTACTTACATGAATGCAATTCAGCTTCCTTCGTGTATTATCCCACGTCATTGTGTAATATATAATATATAATTTATATATATACTACATATATACTAAGGACAGCTGCTGGGAATGTGACGATAGGGCTTATGGCTTAGACATTTAGGAAAAAGTGAGACTAAAACATGTTCTTTAGCATGCTATATTAGAAGTTTTTCTTGTGTATTTTTCCATCTAAATTCTGTCTCAGTAGTAGTATTTTGTCGATATTCTGTGAAAATCAGTTAAACTCCACCATCAACAACAACAAAAGAGAAAAATCAAATATAGCTACTAGAAGGAGCAAGCTTTTAGAGAAGATGTGTAGGCTGGATTGGATCTAGAGTTTAAGGACAGTAAAAAAATTATTTAAGTTCACCACCTAATAGATAGTGAGAAATCAAAGTGATACTTGGTGCTTCTTCATAGCAGTCTGAAATAAAGTACCATTAATATTTATTCTCTGGTTTTGTACAAACGATGCTCCTCTCTCTGCAAGTGGTTGGTAGCTATATGAAAGTGGATTTTTCTCACCTGGAATGTTTCTTATACTTTATAGTATGCAAATATTTTGATTCTTTTTACTGTGGTTTTTGTACAATCATGGCTTTGACTTTTTTTGGATTGAAAGGATCAATTGCTAATTGCATTGGTCTTTTTTTTTTTTATAAATGGGACTGTTTTTGCCCTCTCCAATGGATATCCCTGGTTTGTGAATTATTTTATACACATTGCATTTTAATTTATATACATTATATTTCTTCTATTTATGTGCTATATAGTCTGGACGTAATACAGGAAAATAAAAAAGATATCACGAGAATACATACAAAAATGTATATAGTTTAGTGTTTCCTAATCTTCACAAAATCTGGAAATGCAAAAATTGAAAGGTAATTACATTCAGGTCAACAGTTAGGTTAGGAAGTAGAAATTAGGCTGTGTCATATAAAATGTGACAAAAACAGATTTCTTTCCCAATCCTGTTTGTGGTTATGTTCAAAATGTCCCCTGAATTGATTCAACAGATTTACGTGCATTCGATCTTCAGCTGATTAAATTTGAGTTATGTTGACCTCAAACATCAGTATAATGCATTCTATTTTGCAGCCACAATCATATGCCAGAATGCAAAATAGTGATCGGTCCTCACAATGCAAGATGAATCTGTGTGTACTTTTTTTAATTTAAAGGGGGAAAAATAGGCATTTTCAAATGCATAATCTTATTTTTGAAATGATGATGTTCTATATGATAAGACCAAGATAACTGTCATATTTGTATATTATTATTTTATAAATATTTAGTTTTTAAAAAACCTATCTTTGTTCAAAGCAGTCCAAGCAAGTTAAGTTAAAAAGAAAAACGTGACTGTTCAGTTTCAACTTTTTATTTTCCTTATGGAATCTATGTTTATACATGAACAGGATTCTGACATTGATTGGGATGATCTTTGGGATCAGTTTGAAGAAAGAAAATATCTGAGTGTTCGGCGGTGGAAAGGTGGAGAGGACCCATATCGATTGTATGCCTTTAACCAACGGGAGAGTGAACGGATGCCCAGTGACCGTGCCATCCATGATACTAGGCACCACAGGTTTGGTATCCTATTTTTTTAGTTGCATATTGTGCCTTGATTGGTCAAGTTAAGTCCTTGGGATAGAAACCAGAAGACTGTGAGTTCTAGTCCTACTTTAGGCATGAAAACTGGCTGGGTGACCTTGGGTCAGTCACTCTATCATCCCAACTCAACTCAAAGTCTCTTGGTGGAAAAATAGGAAGATGAGGAGGAGGAGTATTAGGTATATTCTCTGCTTTGAATTATTTATAAAAATAATAAAGGCAGGATAAAAAAATACAGTATTTTTAAAGAGTGATTAGAGAATAGAGGACTGGGATCAAGCCATTCAGGGTGTTATGATTTTTAGTAGAGCATAAAATGAAACTTATAAAAAATGATTGAGAAGATGTAGTTGTTAAGAGACCAGGCTAGAAATTTGGAGACCATGACTTCTAGTACTGTTTTAGGCATAAAGTCAGCTGGGTGACTTTGGGCCAGTCATTTTCTCTCAGCCATAGGAAAAGGGCAATCACAAGCCACTTCTGAGAATGTTGCCTAGAGCAGGGGTCTCCAAACTTGGCAACTTTAAGCCTGGGGGACTTCAACTACTAGAATTCCTCTTTGCTGGCTGGGGAATTCTGGGAATTGAAGTCTTCCAGGCTTAAAGTTGTCAAGGTTGGAGACCCCTGGCCTCAAGAACTGCAGAGATCAGTCCAGGTAGTTAAAAGTATTTCACTATTCAGCATTGGAAAAACAGCATACTGCATGGCTCCATCTATTTCACCGAATTGATTAATATCAATTTACAGTTATGCGGTAAGCTTCCCAGAGTAGTTGGCTATGAGCTGGGTAGCAAATACATTTCATAAATAACTGAATAAATATAGATAAGCTGTGGATGACTGTAATAAATCATGGGCCCAATATATTGTTATATGTATGTTTGTAAATATATGTCTTGTATATTTATTTTTGTAGCTTTTCCCTCTTTATAAATTTGTGTTTTCGTTTGATTACTTTTTGTGTTTCATTAATTTTTTTATGACTTCTTCAACAGCATCAAAAGAATTTACAATTAGTTCTATTTTTATGGTATTTCTGCTTTCTGGTAAACATTGCATAAAGTGAATTTATGCAAGTAAAATTATCACTTGATAAGTGAAGAACATGTCTTTTGGAATATATAAATGAACACAGAGACAATATAATTAAAAATATCAAATTAAACTAAAATTTGCTCTGTTAATTTAAAAGTGGCTTTTGGACAAGGCTTATATTGAACTGAATTATCCATGTTAATGGCTATTTTTTTAATTTGGTGAATTTCCCTCCCCCAAGATTCTAGTTCTGACCTCAGCAGACTTGGTCATCTCAGTGTTCACCTAATTCTAGAACATTTATGAAGTCCATGGCTTAAACATACATTAGTCATTGAAAACACACCAGTGAAAAGCTAAAATTCTTCATAAAAAAAATACCACTATTGATCTGTAACAGAAAAAAAAAATACTGGTAGTTAATTGTATTCCTGATGTTGTCATATTGTCCAGAAGAACAGTCTTAGTCACATAACATATCTTATCTTAGCTCAATAATTTCTAAGTGTTTTGTTCTTTGGGGTGAATATCATTAGGATTCAGTAATTATTATTAAATAATGAGAAGTTCATAATTTGGGATCACTATTTGCCTCTATTCCTCCATATCTTCCCTGAAAATAATGTGAGGAATGGCCTTCTGCTCTATATCTTCTTAATGTAACAAGATTTTTTAGAGTAAGTTACAATCATCCTTGTTTTACTGTTTCACTTGAAATGATGTATACTGACTTTTCCAACAAAAAAAAAAAAATAAAGCATGGAAATTGGTAAGGTCTCAGAATGCCATCCTCATATGTATTTCCATATCTATGCTGATTTCCCATCCCCCATTATATTATATTTCTATATTACAAGTGTCAAACTCATGCCATCACGCGATGTTCTTCACTTTGCGGAGCTGGGATGGATGTGGCCTGTGAATGACACATGCAGCCTGTGGGCTGCCATTTTGACATCCCTGATCTATACTGTGTATTTTCTATTTTGCATATTTCCAAGTGATATTTTTCACCTCTGAATCTGCTATGTCAATTGTTCCCACAATATTTTTCTTTAAAAGGATCTGGTAGCCCTTCTGCTTTGCTTGATCTCCAGAGGCTTGTGAATTGCTTTACATGGTTATGTTTTGACATTAGGAGAATGAACAAAGCATGTGATGTGATTGTTTCTTGCTCAGCAAAACTTTCCCAACTTTGGAAAGAAAAAGCAGTAAACTATTAGGAGAAGACAAATCAACAACATCAATATGTTTTTTCATCAGTGAGTTGCAGGTGACAGTTGTCTCCAGCTGTGGGAAAAATATAATAGCTTTAGAAAGTAAAAACAAAAAATGCCTATTTAGATCCTTGTCTCTACAATATTTCCTTCCAAGTCATAGGTATTTTAAAAAACAAATCCTTTACTTCCACTCTTCTTCAGTTATTGAGAAAAATCAACTATTGAGTAGATTTTATTCCTTGTTTTACTTAAAGAATATTCAACTATATATTTTTATTTACAAAGTTTGTATACATACTTGAAATAACTATAAAGCAGATGTATAAGGTCATGTCATATATCTATATGGGTCCTCCAATTCTGTTTGTACTTTGGGTAGCTGAGTTACATCAAGATCTGTCCAACAAGATAGTCAGAATGGAGAAATTCAACAGCTAGCCACAGTTAGCAGTACATGCAACACAGAACCCCATCTGTACAGTAGAAATTACTAAATTCTACCACATTTATTTTAAACTGCCATTGCATTAAAGCTCAGAAATCTTTAACAATGCTAGTCTGTGGTCGTCATTATCTTGAATCATTTTGCCTAATCTGTCACTTATGCAGTAAGAGCTATGTAGTAGTTCTCCGTATTCCTTCAGGGTATCAATGAATATGTGAAACACAGTGTTTCTGAACAGAGCACATCGGGGTATCTTGCTGTTTACCTCCCAAATTTTGTTAAAAATTAATCATGCCTGCACATTTATGGTCTTTCCTATTGTTTATCCTTGAAAACATCTTTCATCTCTGGAACTATGGCTTGTTTCCTCCCCTCTAAGAAATCATTGCTGTTTTTTTGTTCTAATGGAATAGAAGAACATCAAGATTGAGGAAAGTAATTCTTATGCCAGGTGTGCAAGTCATTGATAAATACCTTTGAGCAGTTCTCAAGGAAGAAACACTTCATGCTTCTCCTGTTAGAGCACTGGTGAAGACAAACTATGATAAAGGTTCAAGATGTATTAAATTGATTGTGAGCTGGGAAATTTAATTTAATACCTTTCAAGTGTGCTATCATGTCCTGTAAATTTCATCACTATTTTATAAACATACATAATTTAATCCTGATTAAGCAGCACTTTGAATCCATAATATCTTATATTGCATAAATGACAGTATTACCAGGGTGCATACTAGAACCTCATAGCACATCTCATTGACAGATCCTGCTGAGCATTAAAAGTGTTTACATTTGGCTAAATAGTGCACCTTATTTCCATTTCTCCAGTTTTATTCCTTAGGAAGGCAGCAATGTTTCTTTCTTTTGTAGGCCACATTCAGGAAAGCATAA
Organism: Laticauda laticaudata; assembly: GCA_004320025.1. Lineage (NCBI taxonomy): Eukaryota > Metazoa > Chordata > Lepidosauria > Squamata > Elapidae > Laticauda > Laticauda laticaudata. Next base: position 12,400 of record BHFT01038766.1, read on the forward strand.
GAAAATATTTTCTTTGCTTACATTAGTTTAGCTGTCTGAGGGTAAGTCATTATATTAGGTTGAGAAATTGTCTTAACAGTGGATTAAGAATATTATACTAACATCCATTCCAAAGAGCCTTGCTGGGTGATCGTGGATTTGCTATTAAACTGGAGAGCAGTTAGCAGTGCAACATGGAAAAAAAACAATAATTTAAACTGGTGCCTTCTCCCTAAATCTGCATACAGGCCATGTCACATGTACATCTGAGTTTGCTGCTGCTGTTTCCACCCCCACCCCCCCAGTATCATTTCCCATATTGTTTTTCAATGCACACATATGTATATTGTTGCATATGCTTCCAGCCTTCCTTATGGGTGCAGGAACAGAGGCCCCGGTTTTCATCTGCTACTATTTTGTACATAAAAGAGTTAAACTGGGAATTTTTCATATGATAACATTATTTTTACCTATATACCCCAGTGCTTGGAATTTGACAACTGGACAGCATAAATGGATTTTCCGTGTTCTTACCATGGTCAAAAGACTGGTATTTCAGCACTGAAACGATTAATGTATGGCTCCTTTCACTCAGTGGACTGAAGACTTGATTGTACTTGCTGCCTATGAGTGGATTTGCTATGGACAAAGACTTCGTATGGACAAATAAGAAATATGGGACTCATTTATACAAAATGCAGTAGCTTAAATATATGACACATGTATAAATATATTAGAAACATATAGCACTTAGATTTACTGGTTTATAGCAGGGCCCCCCAATTTGTGGGCAGTGGCCAGTACCGGACCATGGCCTATTTTCAATCAGGCCACCAAAGCAGCTTGCCAGCTCATGTGCATGCTTGTGCAGCCTGACTCAGATGAGTGGTGGGCGCCGGCACTCACAACCCTACTTGCCCACTTTTCAAGGTAATAAAAGAATAAAAAGTTTGGAATGACCAAAGACTATTCACTCTCATTGGGGCTAATGCTAATCACACACTGTACTGTGTTCATATTGGGAAGTTCTGTGCCTTTTTGATATATAAATAGATATACCGTAGATTGTTGATATTAACAATCTGCTCTTTTATTTCTTGTTTATCTCGCTGCTTTTCTATTGTTTTCATTCCCCTTTTGACAACTAAATAAATAAACCTCAAGTTGTATGTTTTGCTAGCTGAACTGAATGATTTGTGTGCTTGCTGTGATCTGGAGGTATGGATTGATTAGGAATCTACTTGGTACAAATTAAACTGGAAATTGCACACAGTAATTTTCCAACAATATTAAGGAAAATATTAGTTGGGCAAATTGACTTGTAACTATAGCTAGTAAGTATTTTTTAACAAAGAAAAATAATTTTGCATGCTCTCCTTGTTATTTGTTAGGGAAACCCACCGTTAAACACCTGTAAAAGGTCCAGAGGGTGCAGTCCTCCTTATTACCAAATATCTGTGGGGCCATCAATTTCCAGTAGCCTGTCAGCCAGTTATGAACAATGAGTCACAGTGTAAGTGCATTGCAGTCCCAGTCTGATTCTGATCAATGTAGCTGAACAAACTGTCTGATAACAAATAACAGCTCCTATTTGAAGTTCTTATGTTCTTTTCTGATGTTGTTTCTTCCCTTTTGTCCTTCCACTCTACTACCCTGCCTGCTGCTTTTGATTTTCCACAGAATTTACCTGAATATCAGGAAATACTGCAATATTCACAGTATTCTGACAACTCCAATAAATCTGAAGCCAACCACTGTGTCAAAGGAAGAGGAAAAAGAACATACAAGTAGACTGAGCAACATCTGCATTCTGCCTATTTTTTTAAAAAAAACTTTTTCCTCCAATTTTTTTATTTCAATCTGCATATGCAAAACAATACATTAACAGTATGGAAACAATATATCATACATTCTCCCATGAGCTGTTCAGAGCATACAGAAATGGGTGGGTGCTTCAGTCTCTTCTGGAACGGCTGGGCTTAAAACTCCAGGAGGCTCCTCCTCCTCCATGGGACTCCTCCTCACGGTCCCCCAGTTTTAGCTCAGCCTTCGTGATAAGAGGTTGTGCACTCCCTGACTGGAACGGCTTTGTTCAAATTCAGGTTGGATCTTTAAAACCCTTCACCATCTAATTCAGTCTTTCAGGCTTTCCCCTCGATCTAGGCAAAACTAATTTCTAAAACAGCTTCGCTCGTAAATTAGCAGAGCCTGCCTGGCAGGCAGCCTGAGGGCTTTTGCTCAAAAAACAGCCATATCTACCATTCCCGATCACTTTCCCTCATTAAATTTAGCGGAGCCGCCACTCCGCAGGCAGCTTGAGCTTTCGCCTTAGCATAACAGCTTATCTGCCTTCTGATCGTCTGCTCTACAATCGGAACGGAATGCTCACAGCCAATGACTTTCCTGCTTTGCTGTTTTCTCCTGACCAGCAGCGTTTAAATCGCAATTAGAGGCAGCAGCAGCGGGCTTCCAGATGGCTCCAGCTTAACACGTGGTGATTCCGGTTCCTGCCCTTTTTCAAAGGCTGCCTCAATTCACACCTAATCACTACAGCCTCCATTCTCGTTTGTTCCTTGCTGGGGACTGAGAATATACCTGTCACAGCTCTCATTTCTCGCTGGTTTCCCTCACTGGGGACCAAACTAACTTTACATTGTGCCTTCCCTGGGATTAGCTATTCCTCTGGCTAACGTGGAACTAAACAACTACTCATTTTACAGCATTTCTCTGTATTGCCTTTGGATCATTATTTACTCAATCGGAAATTGCGAGTGACAGTTATATTGCGGGGGGTGTTTGTCTCTGACAGGCAAGGAGTCACATCAGAGCCTGTAATAGCTGGTTTCCCTTGCTGTGGGACAGGGATCTGGAGTCCTTCTCTTTCACTTGGAGCACTTGGGTTTCCCCTGCTGGGACCCTTAGATACTGTTCACCATTTAATCTCTTATTCCCCATTAATAATACAGTCCTTACTTTCCTGGAGGAGTGTTTCTGATTTCAACTGCAGGGGATATCATTATCAATATCATAAATAATCATAATAAATTTAAAAAAATTAATTGACATTCAGAGGCAAGACAATCTATCATAACAAATGGAACATGACAACGCTTTCCGCTCCAAGCCAAGTAAGCCCCATGACAGCCTGTGGGGTCCCCAAAAGGTTCTAAGGCAGCAGATAGAAGTGCCCATAGAAGGCACCTAGCATTGGAAAGACAATTGCAAAAACAAGCAGGGAGGCAGACAAGATGGCCATGACTGATCAGAACTCAAACCATTGATGGGGCCTTGGACTTATCTACCCAGCAGATCATGATTGTTCTTAGCAACGACCCCATAGGCACATTCTCTCGCATTGGAGATCACTGGCGGCATCCTGAGTCAACCTTTACCACCTACGGCTGCTGGCCCTAGAACAGGGGAGGTGTTACTGAGTCTATTCCATCGAATGATGTCAAATGGCTGGAAGATGGCGATTCACAGGGCATTGCGGTGTGTCAGCTTCAGCAATCATCCAGACCACGATACTTCCTTGAAACAATTCGGATGCGGATCTTGTCTGCGCCGCGCTTGTGGCTATACCAGCACGATCAATCTCAGGTATTTCCCCGTATTTCTAACATGAACTGGCCCAGGGCCTTCAGCGAGGAGTGTGGACTTGAGGACGGAGTATTCCATGGGAAGGGGACTTGATTCTATCGTATTGGACTTGGTACTGTCAGAGGCGGACCCTGTTAGTAACAGGGTGTCGGATGAGAACGCCTATTCCAGACCAACCTACTTTTTCTGTCCTTTTGTTCATACCTCGTTTAAATCTTTACTGTATCCAGGCACAAGAACAGCACTAACACTTGGCATATCAGACCCGTCATCCATTACCAACAGGGTCTCAGACAACTCACCAGGTGACCTATATTCTTCACCAATCGCCCACTAATGAGGTTGAGGGAAACCATGTCATCACCTGTACCTCAGATTGTTTGCGTGAATTTGTACAAAATCAGATGGGCATCATAGAGCATTTCATCCCAGCCCCAAACAGTCACGATTCAGCGATATTTTATTTGGGCACCAGAGTTTGCAAATCTGTTCTAAAACACCCAAGGTGGATGAACCCTTGGTCGGCACTGCTCTCCTTCTTCCACCTTCCCTAACGAGGCCAAGGAAGCCTTAGACTGGAAGAAAAGAGAGACTCTGAGGACTGCAGAGTTAGCACTCATTAAGGCGACACTGTTTCTGATCTTTGCGGCCATCTAAGGACATCTACCAGCATCGCCATCCTTTTTTTACTCGCTTCCCTCCCTCATAGATGCTCTCCAACCTCATCCGGCGGATCATAGTCGCCTTGCCAGGGTTGTGTTTCCTAGTGAACCATTCGCTCAATGTGTAGTGTAGCGATGTCGTCATCTCACCTCTGCCGACTACACATTTTAATGCAGTAAAATTCTCGCTCTTAGGGCCTAGCTCTCACGTTTCACGCCGGAGACGTGCTATGCTCGACATGGCAGGGCGCATACCAAGCAGAAATGCAAGTTAGTGCATCCATCCCCAATATCGCGAGCGATTAAATTCATCTGGCAGTGTCTTGGGCCACTCCGCATAGCTTATAGAAAATAGAAACAAGAAAAAAGTGCCTTCCCCCTTTTTTTTCGGAGGTCTGAATCAATCAGAACGCCCAGTCATTTCAAAGTTGGGTTCCTCTTTGGTGCTACTATCAGGGCAACTACATTCCAGATTACAGAGAACATCAGATGATATACAGGCGCCCAGTTTTAGACAAGCATACGGACCTTGAATCTTCTATGTACTAGAGTCAGCGGGGAGGCCAAAATAGTAGAAACGCCAATAGGCACCAGAGGCGATTCTCTCATCGCCCCAGTGAGCCTTGACCAGCATTCCCATTGAGGTGGTTAAAACTCATTTTGCCCACTCAATGGGACAGGCTTACATCTATGTATGTGAAGGTCTCCGAAGGACACTATTAGGTTTGGCTGTGGCACTGAGTTTCAAATCCTCCCCCAAACTTTTTCATTACGAGAGCCCTTTGGTCCACGGACCCCATTAAGAGGGCATTGATGCGGAAGGCTATCAAATCTTCTACATATTTGGGCATTAGAGTGGTTCCATCGGAACAGCCGGGGTCAAGGCTGCTTGCTTCGTCTATTGTTCGTTGGGTCCCAACAGATTTCGGGTGGGCTGGAGGGCAATTTACCTAAGCGTTTTGAACAAATCTTTGGTCTATCGAAAAATGCAAAGATGCTACTCTCAGCAAAATATCTGCGGTGACTTAAGCATTCAGAAAGAATGATACCATGACTCTATAGATCTCAGAGAAGCCTTAGCTACATATACATCAGACCTGCCATACAGATATCTTAGATTTTGCGATATTGTGATCCGGTCACCTACGAATTATATCACCCTGCATTCGTTTCTGAGCTTCAGCCCCTAGGACTTTTTACCAAGGTCCTTGCGGTATGGCTGCTCGCCTTCAGGACTCTCTCTAATTCCATCTCTTCTCTCTGGATTATATTTTAATTTGTCATTATCCAGATATCAAGCAAAATTGGATATCCAGTTCTACTCTGGAGACCCTTCCAGCAGGTCATGTATTTTTACATAAATTTGGGAACTATTTAAAGCCACTTGATATTCCCTCACCTAGTGGTCTAGTGTCATCTTGGGCAGTGACTAGGTTTACGTGGAATTGGTAAGGTCATTTCTCTCTAGCGAAGGGTTTAAAAACAGTATTGCAGTCTTTGGCCAAAGAGTCAACCTTTAAAGAGGTTTCCCTTGCATTGCTGTCTCAACTGTTTAGGAAACTGATATTCATTATACTTTCCAGGTGTGCTTTGGGCGTGATTCATTCTAGAGAGCTGCAATGGATCCTGCTACCTTTCCAGTGAATCTGGGAAGAGCCACCTCCATGTCCAGACCAAAAGTTACCACACAACGTTATCCGATCCATCCACTGGTGCTCAGAAAAGAATGCATACACAAGGGGTGCCCTTTCAAGAACCTCACAGGTGGATGATCACACCACATGCCAGCCTGGTTAGGATGGGGAGTCTCACTTTCCAATTTCCACACTGAATAAGGATTTGGACATTTCCAAACACAATCACAAAGCATCAACCTGTTGGAACTGCGAGCAGTTCACCTGGCCCTTACGCAGTTTCTACCCTTTTCATTCATGCCACATTGCTGGTCTTTCGACAGACATTCACAAACAAGGCCCACGTAAACCAGATCAGGGGAGTACTCATTCCATACGTGTTGCATGCTGGAGTACCGACCAAGTTGTTCACAATGGCCCGAGTCCAATCTGTTCTGCTACGCTCAAGGGCAAACACATTAGCAGGGGCATTTAAACACCTCACAGCGGAACTGAGCTCAGCAGGTCATGTGATAGATCGGCAAGTGGAGCATATTACGCAGCTTCGCTTCTTCCGGTTAGCGAAGTGTGAGGTTTGGGCAACCGGTGATCGACTCTATTTTGCCTCTTCCTCTCACATGCCAAATGCCCTGGTTATTTCAAGTACCCGATCAGGAGGGACGAGGGGACGTCGACCCATTGCCCTGTGGTGTGTGATGCCTTCCCGACTCTTCTATATGCGTTTCCTCCCACTTCCGATCCGGTAAACACCCCAGGCCGTTGATCCAGAGTTTTTGGAGAAGGGATGTAATGGATATTTGGTCCCCCTTACCTGGCGCCCAACGCGAAATGGTGTGTGTTCGCAGATTTTACAGACCCGTTGAGAGTGAACAACACCTTGGATAAAAATCCTACCGTCGAAGATTTGTCCCTCTTCCCAAGCGGCCAATAGTTCACCCAAAACCACAAATGGCTCAGTTTGTTGCAGATGGAGGTGAGCAGAGCCATCTTATAAGGGACCTCCCACACAAAATTTCAGAGGATGCTATTGCCACTATTAAGCATCCAGACAGGATCAATCAAATGACTACTAAATATGACGCCACCAGAATAGATTAGGGCTTTTTGTCGCTTTTTGGTGGCCAGCTCGGGTCTTAAGATCGACACACTGCTCCTCCAATAAGCGAATTATTGGGCTTTTTTACAGGGAGGGGCTTGACCAAGGCAATCTCAAAAGTTGTGTTGACATGTGGCGGCCTTAGCCTCCACGGTTTGTTACCCGTGGTCGACCCGATTTTGTCCATTCCATCGCACCTCATCACAATACCAACATGTCGCGTTTTGTCTAGGGTGGTGCTCGGCCAAATCTGACTCCTGTAATTCACGCCCCCACTCGTAGTGACTCTCATATACTGGGATCTCTAACAAGGTTGTTAACCACTCTTACAACTGGCTCCTGTTACGTGAGCCTCTTAAGAACACTAGTCTTAAGATTCCTAGACATTATAAGATGACCTCCTGAATTTGCAATCCATGCCAGTCTAGAAGCTTAATGATATTTCTGAATTGGCGGCATTTGTGTCAATGTGGAACAGGCGACCTGGTGGTTTTTATATCGCGGACGGCAGTGATTTCTCGTTTGGATCCAATCGTTCACTCCAAAGTTATTCAACCTCGCACAGAGTGCAGAGGCTTGGTCCTTCACAAACTTTCTGTCCGAAACCATATCATAGGCTGAATACAATGGGCATAAGACTTTTGATGTGCAAGGCCTTAAGCACATATATTAGACCACACGAATGACTCGGCTCGGCATTTCTCCGCTTAAATACTATCTATGAGGCTCCTTCTATTGCTCTTATTCGATACCCATTCTCGCACTCTCTAGGACAAGAGTGTCGTTCACGACTTATCGGCTATGATGTTTGAGTAGCACAGTGTAGCTAAACTGTTTGAATGCCAGTCCTCTCAGTTCCGTTAAGGGCATTACAGTGCCCACTCAACAAGTGAGTGCCCATCTCCGCGGCATCGTTACAGCATGGCCACAGGCTCCCATAGATGGTGTGTGGGGGGGAAATTTTGCAGAGAAGCAGCTTGGCTCACATCTCCCGTTTGTCAGAAATTAATAAATTGATGGTACCTATGCCTTCAGTGGATGCTTCATTTGCAAGAGGAGTCCTGGCAAGAGGGTCAGGTATAGGAGTGGATTCTTTGATGCCAGATTGAGGACGCACTAAGACGGCCAAGCTTTGTACTGTCGCATTTCGTGCTTGAACATATTGTGAGAAAGGGATTGGTACTTACGCTGAATGATGCCTTTTCTTGTGAATGCTATGAAGAGCATCCAGCCCACCCCATTTTTTTCTGTTGGTGGTTTCAGTCAGGGATCTAAATTAGTGACGAGTCCGGACGTTTGGGTACTCCAGTTTCTTCACAAACTTGGAGGGGACGCTGCCCACGCAGTAATCCAATGGAGGAGGATATCCCAGAGTTTTAAGCCAGCCTTTCAGGAAGAGGGACTGACAGCACCCACCCAGTTCTGGATATCTCTTCACAGCTCACAGAGACATGGGCGTATCATATGGAGTTACAACACCTTTCTAGCTATAGGGCAAAATTAGTTGTTGGGGGGTTAATTACCAATCATGGTCTCTCACACTGCATGATATTTCACATTAATTCAATACATCCGTTCAATGCTTATTTCACCTTTCAAAACTCTCTCCAAAATGTTTACCCACCATATCAGTTAAACATATATCTAGTATTCCATGATTACAATTTTCTCCCTATTTTATTTTATTCTTTAAAAATAAAAATTCTCATTTGGCAACAGTGTGGTTCAGGTTTTCACAATCTCAATACAAATATGAACCAAGTTAACTGTTCATAATTTGCTTAGTTTCATGATCTGCATCATCCTATTGATTAAATATTAAGACTTATCTTATAACAGTCCAAATTCATGTTTATATTATAACATTCTCTATCTTATTTTACAATGTTAAAATCTTAAAATTCTATCTTCTTCTGTTGTCAATTCTCAATATTATTTTTTTATCATATTTGTCATTTTATCACATCCTTATCTGTAAATTATATGTCCCCTCTGGTTAAAATTCAAGTACCACTTCATTCTTACATTAATATCAAATTCCATTAGATATATAGGACATCAAATATAACATACTGTTGTCCGCTATTCAATTTTCCATGAAACACTTAATCATAGTATTTATTACAATTGTCTTATTTTCGAAATAATCATACTTAGTGGGATAGGTACTAACTTGATCATTATCCAGCTGGAGTAGATACGTCTGCTCAGTCGAATACTGTCTTTTTACCCATTATTTCTCAACCGAGGACAATGATCCTTGTTTGTTTTCTATTCTCTTTTGCTTTTTGGTCCTTATATTTAATTCCCTTTTCCAATCTTATTTTCCTCATTTCCATTCCAGTTATTAAACTTGTTTCTCTCCTCTTTTATTTTTTCTTTTGCCCTTCTTTTCCTCTTTTTCCTCTCCTTTCTTCCCCCTCCATTTTCTGAAACCATTCTCCTTTATCTATCTCAGCATAATTAATTTTATTCCTTCCCCCTGCTCTAAATAATGTTGTTCGTTTGTCCTTCAGTGTTTGCTTCTTACTTTATAGAAACTCCTCCCCCTCTGTTATTTTGTGTCTTGTCATCTGAGTCGTCAACCATTTCTGATGTCTTATCACCATAATTTCATTTCCATAAATTTAATTTTTATCAATGTCCTTATAAACTCTTGCATATCCATCTGACTCTTGTAAATTCAATCTTAACTATCAACAAATAGTTTCTCCATTAATCTCTTCTCTTTTCTCCTTTTCTTTCCCTTCCTTATAGTTAAAATCCTTCTTTAGATGGATATTGAATATTAGATATATTCATTTCCCAGAGTCCAGTTTGTTTTCTTTCAGCCAATATCTTTTGAATTTATTTTCAACAATCTATACTCTTGAGTCTTTGTTCGGATGGTTCTATTACAATAATAAAGTTTCTTTTATTTTTTTTTAAGTTCCAAAATCCAGAATCTTGAGGAGACCAGACACTTTTAAAAATGTACTGAAGTTTTCCTGTACCATCAGGTGGTGCTCTTGAGTCTTATCTTTAACTTTCTTTATTGAATATAATATTTTTATTAAGTTCGTTAATTTCAATCATTAGCTATTTTTTCTTTTCAACATACTCAATTTCAGCATTTAATTATGCCCTTTAAGTGCCCAAAATTCAATAGTTATCCAGTTTAATTTCGAAACCTTTGTTGTGTTAAAGTATTTTCCTTTAAATTTTCTCCTCCAAATTTATCCAATCCAAGTTTTATAGGATCCAATTTCTTTCTCACTTTCTCTGGTTGCCACTTCCACACACTTCCCTCCAAAATAGCCCTTTATTTTAATACCGGGGTACCTCAAAAGCAATGTCCTTTGCCTGGTTCACACTCTGCTCGCTACTTCTCTGCTCCAGCACAAAACTTAGTTTCCTGAAGTGTTCTTTCTCTTCATGGTGGCCATTTTAGGACCACCACTGCAGCTTGCATTTGGTAGGGATTTTCTTGTCAGGGAGAGGAGTTGCGACTCCCCTCAACCCTCCATGCAATTTCCCCCGTTCTTCACCACCCCACCAGGGTGGTTCTGGTCTCGATCAGGACCCTCCAGCAAGTGAGCTTGGGTGAATCTGTGCACTATTGCGGATTCCGCTCCAATGAGGAACAAACTGGAAGTCTAATTTTTTAAAAAAACTTTTGTGCAGCTAGGACCAGCCATCTACTCTGCAGATGTATAGGGAGTGAAGTGTTCAAAGAGGATGGGCTTTGGAACAAAAAGTGGAATGAAATGACTGCTGAGTTAAATAGGGCAGATGGCAAGTATCCCATTTGTTATTTCTCCCTAGGAACAACAGCCTCTTTATTTCGTTATTAACTGACACCCATCAGGGCTGTTGGTTTCCCTCCAGAGAAAAGAGCATCTGGCTACTGTCTGAAAGCAAATGAGTGTCTCAGCAATATTTGCAGTTAAGCACTGATGCAATATTATCTCATATAGATTGGCTCCTACCATGTTGATCACATTAAGTTTCCAGGGGAAAAAGAAAAGAAGTTTAACAGGGAAATAAAACAGTTTTGAACAGTGTCAAAATAAGGAACTCTACCTGAAGGTCAAGCAGAATAGCCTCTTCTGAGATTGGTCTACATCTATGGAGGACAGAATTGCCCATCCCAGTGTCTGAACACTTTTCATAAGACAGAGAATTTCTGATATGGTAAGAACCAGAGGTTCCAAAGGTTTGACTTTGAAAAATTTTGCATCAATTCTAAGAACTAGTAAAAATACAAATTGATTTTATAATTAGTTTGAAGAACTGATTGTGATATAGACATGGGTACAAATGGCCTTTCAAAGCTGTCCAATTTTGGGGTAGAAGAATTAGCTGAATAGTTTCTCCAAAAGAAGTTGTTTAATCATTTATTTCCCTTTTTGATGACAATAGCATGATTAAGGAAAAAAGAGAAGTTGTGATATACTATTTCTATGCCCCATTGGATCATTGTTTCAGAGATAGTTCTTTACTTAGAGAAACAAAATGACCCCAGATGGGCAACAAGGCAATGGGAGCAGGAGTGAATTCCAACTTCCTGCCAGCTTCCTTATGGGAAGATGTCAGGGAGCATTGCAACTCCTTCCTTCCTTCCTTCCTTCCTTCCTTCCTTCCTTCCTTCCTTCCTTCCTTCCTTCCTTCCTTCCTNTCCTTCCTTCCTTCCTTCCTTCCTTCCTTCCTTCCTTCCTTCCTTCCTTCCTTCCTTCCTTCCTTCCTTCCTTCCCATCCTCCCTCCCTCCCTCCCTCCCTCTCCTTGTGGGAAGCTTGCATGGAAGTGAGGAAGCCTGCAAGAAGTTGCAAATCCAAAGCCAACAGGCAGCTAAGTGGTTGCTGTCAGGTGGAGGATAGAGTGAGGAGGTGCATGGGGTGTGGGTCAAGAATAGTGTGTGGGGATGTTGTGAGAAACACCACATGGATTGGGAAGGGTATGTGGATGTGCACTAATGATGCTAAGCAGATCAGGGAGAGCATGGTATAGATTGGGAAGGGTGCCCTAGGTTGTACAAAAGGTGCTGTGTAGGTCAGGGAGGATGTGAGGGGGTATGGCAGAAGTCAAGAAGCATGCCATAGAGATGTCTGTGGGCGTGATGGTATGGGTTTGGAGGGGTCCATGGATTAGGGTTAGGATTATGCTTGAACTTGAGAGTGTGCAAGAGATGCCATGTGCAGTTGAGGAATCCTGCACAGTGGGAGTGTAGGTTGAGAAGCATGTATGTGCATGTGGGTCTCCAAGAGGTGCTGTGTGGGTCAAGGAAAGTGCATGTGGAAGAGTTCTCCAGTCCAACAGCAGCCAGTAGCACTGAACAGCCCCAAATTTCATTCCCTTTGGCGTCATGGGTCCCAGACTTTAAATACACATTCTGTAAGGTAGCTCACTTGATTCAAAAAATGTTGCCCTATGATATACTGTTTGCCCATTAAAAGGTCATGATGAGAATTTTACAACTATTAATAGGGCCCTTTGAGATTTAACTAAAGCGAGAGAGATTCTAGACTGTTAAGGGGACTATTCTGCAATGGAAGATAGACACTAATTGGGCACTTTGGATCCAAAGATGTTTCAAAAACATTACATTCTACTTAGAATAATTTTTCTGAAATACTCTTCTTGGAAAGAATTTCAACAAACGGAGAAAGAATGGATAGGGGAAAATGTAGAAGAATTTCTTTGTCTGACAGAAAACTCATCTCAAATTATGAGTGAATATTCATCAGACTGAACAGTCTCACTAACCCAGAGGAATTAATTCATGATATATTCTCATTTTTAAAATATTTTAATGCAGTTAGCAGTAATATCAGTTATACTAATTTTAAAAATGCAAAATTACATGGAAAAGGATCTAGCCATTGGCCAAATTATGTTGGTCAGCAGAACAGATTCCTCATCTCCTCTGCATTTCTGTTTGGGAGAGAGAGGATTTTCCAGCAAGTTATCATGACAGGTGGCAATTATAGAGTTCAAATTTCTCTCTGATAATGAACTCCAGAGTGTCTTAGATAATCCATTCTCTCCTTTATCTTCAGTTCCTCATCTTTTAAATGTGAATGATCATGGATTATATAGGCTACAATAACTTTAGATTTAATCATGTTGGATATTTTTCAATTCTGAGTCTAAGAACCCTTGGAAAGATGCAATCTACCAAAGATTTCCTTTGTCCTTGCTGATATAATCTAACCAGGTTGGAAATGGCATATGGATTAATGTTTTTTCTCTATTGCCCCTTTAGGAAGAAGTAGCGGTGATGTCTTTACAAGTGGTTTTTGTTTGGTGACCACAATTGGGATCAGTCATTAAGCAAAGCAATCACTAAATGAACTGTGCTTACCATCTTACTTGAGTTTTCCTTTGCTTTACTGATCTGCAAAGGTTGTAAATTTGAAGATTTGTCAGAGTTTACTTTTTCATCACTGTTATAACTGTAAACTGTTGTTAATTGAGGCAATTGTTAGATGAAGACTGTCTCTATTATGAAACCATTGCTCTGGGCTACCTTTGCCTCGATTTTAATAAACAAATTCTGTTTAATAGACAAACTAATTTTAATAGACAAACTAATTAGAGATTGGACCCATAGCTATGAGCTTGTAAGTCTGAAATAAATATTGTCACCTGGCAGATCACTTACAAGGGGAAAACATTAGGAACAATTGTAAAAAAAATGCTATATTTGTTAATATGGGGTGGAAAACAAAAGTCAGTCACGTGTATGTTTTGTAATGTTTATTTCATTCAGTTTTACACTGAGTTGGGAGACTTTGAGCATTTGGTGTGGTCTTATAGAGTTACCAAGGAGGTTTTTGAAGCTTTTAAATAAATATGCCCTGCAGTATCCTTTATGATGTCAATTCTATAACTTGAGAGGTTACCTGTTGTCTTTTTTGACAAGACGAGATTGCCCGGAAGGATATAAGGAACTGAATTCAGCTGTTAATCAACCCAGAATTTCAACTGGGCTAGAATCTGGCTGCTTATGTGATAACAGACCTATAACTGCTAATTTGTTGTGTTGTGTTGTTTGTTTGTTTCTGAGTGAAGTTCAGTTCAAGATACTGGATATTTTTGAGATTACCTATCCTAGCTGGAATCCCACCATCCAAGTATGATGAGCTACATACTACACAGAGAGCTACATACTAACTAAGATATTTGATGTGGTGGATGTAGATGTATGCATTCTCTGTGGGTAATCCTCTTCTATAGAATAGCTTGATTACAGAGAAGAGAATGGCTTCTTCCTTATGCTTTTGTAAAAATAGGGTTATTCTGGAAGATTGTGGGAAAATATAATTGTGCTTAACTGAAAGATGGCACAATGGTTGGATATTAATGTTGATTAATATTGCTGTACTGACTTATTTTTTTCATACTGTTGACCATACACTGCTTAGACTTGGTCTTGACTGAGGTGGCATAAAACTCTCATAAATAATCATTGCATACTCTAGTTCTACAGCAGAAAAATAAAATTGTCTACTTAAACTACAATGTTCAGAATATTCCAATATTTAATGTTCTAGTAATAATAGAGAACAAATATCACTTACCACATACTATACATAACAAAAATCAGTTTATAACAACAGGGAAGTAGAGAAGTTATATTCTGTTTGTTTGTTTGTTTTTTAGAAGAAGGCACCATATATCATACTGCCACATTGTACTTTCAGAAGCTATCCTCAGTTTATCCCTCAGGCAGAATGGATTGTTTCATTTTAAAAATGATTCCTCTCTGTATTCACTACATTTTTTATACTAGTACCTTCAATAAAACAGACACATATCATCTTTATGTTCTTACCTGCCTTTTAAGATACTAAAATTACACATTCTGGTGTTATGAGACAGTTGACTATTTCTTAATTTTATTCCTTTAAAATAGTTGGAAAAGGTCTCAAAAGTGCAGAAAATCTCTCATCTGCAACTTACATCATCAGTGAGACAAATTTGCAAATGTTAAATCAAGTGCTTGAATAAGAGTAATGTGAGAACTTTGAAGCTTTCTTAAAGAAGACATCATGGGATGTCTCTACTCCCAATTGACTTAAGACATTGACCATTCCTCCTGACCAACAGGAGATCTAGGTAGTATACCACAGTGAGTTTCTTGGTTTAGAAATGTTCAAGAAAAACCTGATAATCCTTATGGTGAAGACCTTTTTGTGTGTAAAATCTATTTCAACTGGCACTGGTTTCTTCCTAGTCTGCAAAGCGCAATTCTGAAAGCTTAGAAATACAGTAACAAGTTATTCATTGGAAATAACTGATTGCATTTGCTTGATGTTTTTATTCATGCTTAATTGAACAATATTTTCTTATTCAGTTTGATAATATACCAATTTGTAAATTAATAACAGGAGCCAAATCTAAATAATGCACCATTCTGAGATGTGAGACACGTTGTGGTTTAGTGTGTTGTGTGGACACAGCCAAATATAGTTTGTTTCATGTTGCCTTAATATGTTGTGTGAATTCAGTCATTCTGGCTTGTTTAATTCATTTCTAAGCAAATTCAGTATGAAGGGCAAACTTGACCAGGGCTACCCCTTCAATGTCAGCTTACATTCTTTATTCTTTTCTGTTGAAACCTTGACTCTGCTTTTGGACTTTGAATGTTCCCTCTCCTGTCTGAGTCTTATATACAAGCCTTGGCCTACTTTTTTTTACTCTGCTGTGGATTACTATTCTTCTGTTTTATGAACCTGGTTATCAGTCTGTTAAAAAGCCCAGAGAGAGTACCAGTGTACCACTTTCCTTTTCCTCAATACAGGCAGCAAGTGTTATTTCCAGAAGGAGAAGCTTGTCTTCAGTGAACTTCATTTGCCCCACTTCATTTCATCTCACTCACTTGCTATGTCTTATTGTGAGACAGGTCCATAGACACCTAGAGCAGCAGCAGGGGGAAAGATAGCAGCTTGTTACTCACATAACCAACAAATTCCAACATAACCAGCAAATTCCAACTGGATGAAACAATTTCAAATCTGATGTAATGTCTTTACAGATTGTTCACAAAATAACTTGTCCATTTAAAATGTAGAAAAGAGTATTGGTTTATTTAAAAAGACAATATGAAATTAGAGACAAACTTTTGCTGAAAATCTCGCTGTTTATTCCTATGCTCTGTGTGTATCTCTCTCTGTAAGAGAGTGAATGTCATATTCTGAATAAGGTCATCCACTTAGGCTTGGAAGTTTGGAACTGTAACAGTGAGTGGGATGAATTGTCCAGAGAAACACACGCACACAACTTTGTGATTGTTAAAGATTTCTGCCATCTGCAGAAGACACCTCTAAAAAAATTCAGACAGGATTCCACAGTTTTCTAGCTCCATGTGTTAGCTTTGCTGATCCCCACCATTCAAATGGCACATTGATTTTATAGATATGTAAATGCCGTCAGTTTCTGCTGGCAGCTTGTTGATCTTTTTTTGGCATTACTTTTAGAAGAGGTAGAAGTGTAAAGTAAATGAAAACAAAAGAAGTTAAAGAAAGCGCAGGTAGAACATTAATTAAGAAATGTGTGTTTTATATGGTTATTTGGAGTATTCATTGTTTTTACAATATTTTCTATGTAATTTACAGTAACATGGACTTATAATAAGTTTGGTATATTTTATTTTATTTGATGGTTGTTATTTTATTTTGATGTGTCTCTTCCAAAAAAACCCCACATTATAGCATTCTCTTACATTAAAGACCTTTCCCTCCTGCTGTTAATACAGTTAAATTATATTTTCAGATCAAAAACCTTTTATTAAATCAACTTTATTCCATTTTTCTGTGGAAAGTAATAATGTATACAGTGGGGATCAAATTATTTAAAGCTCCTGTTTACAGAAGGTATAGGCAATACTCCACACAAACTACTATTCTCAGCAACTCCAACCAGCAGATCCAGCAGTGAAGTATGCTGGGAACAACAGTTATCACCACCTGGAATGCTATTTTCCCATCCTTTTTTTTGTAGATCACAAGCTTAGACAGTAGCATAAAATGCTGAATCCAGTCCATGAGGCCATCGCAAAAAGAGAGGGGATTGACATTATCTAGGGATCAGAGGGCAAGAAATAATGGATTGAACTTGTCCAAGAGAGATACAACCTAGAAGTAAGGACAAATTTTCTGATAGTAAAAGCAATTAATTAATGAAATTGCTTGCTTCCTGAGATTGTGGGTGCTCCATCACTGGCAATTTTAAAAAATAAACTGGACAACCATTTGACTGGGATGGTGTAACACTCCTGCCTTGAGCAGAGGCTTGGATAGAAAACCTCTGAGGTATCTTCCAGTCCTATGATTCCATGATTTATGATTTACATACTAGTTTGTACCTTAATTGAAAGAGTGATAATGGAGTTGGATAGTGGATCTGCAATATGGATCAGGTTAAGGTTGGGACAGTTGTTCAGTTAGAAGGATGCTATCCAGAGCAGTGTTTCTCAATCATGGCAATTTTAAGATGTGTGGACTTCAATTCCCAGAATTCCCTAATCAGCTTGGGGCTAACTCTAGGTTTTGTACATGCCAAATAGTTAAATTAATCCTATCAACTTATACTTGGGGTTCTAGGCCCAATACATTATTATTTAGATAACAGGAGAGATCCAAAGGTGCTTTTCCCAAAAGCAACTGGACTTTCTTGTTCTTTTTCCCCCTGAAAACATTTCACTTCTCATCCAAAAGCTTCTCGGATGAGAAGTGAAATGTTTTTGGAAAACCCCTTTGGGACAACCATGATCTGGATGATTGAGAATCTCCATAGACATATAATGTAATGAGAGAGAGGGAGGGAGGGAGAGAGAGAGAGAATGTGTGTATGTGTATTAATAATTTAATAAATTATTATTAAAGTTTAAATACAGGCAAGTACTCTGGAATAATTTCACAAGAAACTGTTTTTGATCAGCACAGAGATACATACAGAGATACAGAGATACACAGAAGCTGGGTCAACGAATTGACATAATGACACATATGAAACCATTGGGAATGTTGACATGGATAATGAAGAACTCCAAAACCCAAAGAGGCTCAAGAATGTCCTCTGTTCTGCTCCTTTCTGGATATATGTCCATTACCCAACTGATCCTCAATGTGAAATCAACCTTGTTGCTTTAGAGCAGGGGTGTCAAACCCACATTGCCACAGTGGCATCAAATGAAATATTGGGACTTTCCTCCCCTTTGCTAAACTAGGCATGGGTGTGGCAAGCGTGTGTTGCATCTGGCCCGCGGGCCAGAGTTTGACAGCCCTGCTTTAGAGTGAATAGGATTTGATATCTTCTCCCTACCTTTCCTTCTCTTCCAAGTCTACATATTTACTCTGATCAGCAGAGGAAGTTGAAAACAAACAAACATCAAAAAAACAGTGGTACAGTAATGCCATCTTATAAATCTATAGTGAGACATTTTGAGTGTTGTGTACAGATGTGATTACTATACTGGAAAAAGATTGCGGAGCTGGAAAAGGTGCCAAAAAAGGAGGAAAGCAATTAAAGCCCCTGCCACACTGAACCAACGGATGCAAAGAGGATGTAAAATGGACAAAAAAGCTTGCCATCCGTTGGTTAACGAGATGTACTCACTGCCTCTGTTTTGCTTCTCTCTATCCGTCCAGCATCCGTTTATTGGACGTTTCATCCGCTCAGAAAGTTTTGAAGCTGCTCAAAACGTTTTGCGCGGGAAATGCTATCCAATTCGTCCGTTCTGCCATCTGCCTAACGCATTCCGCTACGGCATCCGTTCTGCATCCGTTACGCATCTGCTAATATCCGCCAAGGCATCCATTCCGCATCCGCGCAACTCGCATCCGCTTGCGACACAGGGAGGAAGCGCGAACAGGACCGCAGAAACGGCATGCAAGAACTGGATGCTCTAGCGGATACAGCATATGGAAACAACAGCGTTTAAAACGGAAAAAAACGTTCGCAGAGGGACCTATCTCGGATATTAAGGATGTCTACAGGATGCCTAGAGGATGCCTAGCGGAAAACCTATATTTCCAATAAAAAGGGGGAGCAACTCATCTGCATCTCACTTTCAGAACAGCCAGTGGTGCAGACCTCTGCAGCTTCATCTGACCGTTCCTCTTCCACAGCATCCAGTCATGTCCACGCGTGGATTGCAACAAAGTCCTTTCGGCAGCCACCATCGTTCTGCAACAGTGCGAAGCCCATCTGCAGGCTCTGTGAACTCTACTGCGAGAAGAAAAAGAGGCAGCCAAAAAGAGTCTGGGTCCGAAGATGGTTCGCCAGAGTAAGCAGAGGACGGACTGTACAGCAAAGCTGATGGTGGAGCTCAGGAACGAAGACACTCGGGCGTTCCAGAAACTTCATGAGAATGCCTCCAGCCATGTTTGATGAAGTGTGGCAGCGCTGACATCAAACCCAGGGTTGACCAAGCAGAGCACCAGCTTCCCGCCCCAGCCTGGAACCTGGTCTCAAAGTGGCACTCACTCTGCGCCACCTGGCCTCCGGACCACCTACAGGAGCATGCAGTGTGGCTGGAGGGGTGCCATCCAACACACCAATCAGCATTGTGGTCAGAGAAATAGTTCAGGCCATCATCGAAGAATACAAGAGGAGCACCTGCAGTACCCCTCCACTGAAGAAGGATGGAAGAAAAGTTGCAGAGCAGTGGTATCAGAAGTGAAACTTCCCCATACCATTGGAGCGCATAGATGGCAAGCACGTGGCCTGCAAATCTCCACCCAACTCAGGGTCCACTTATTACAACTACAAGGCTTCATCAGCATTGTCTCTCTCGCCATGGTCGATGCTGACTACAAGTTCATGTACATCGATGCTTCAGGCAACGGTCATCTTCAGATGCCAGGTATACAACGCCAGTGTCCTCAAGGAGAAAGCTGGAACGCAACCTCATCGTGGGCTTCCCAGATCCAGACCCGCTGCCCAACGACATGCAAGATGTGCCCTACTTCATCGTGAGGGATGACGCCTTCTCCCTCACAACCTACCTCATGAAGCCCTACACCTCCAGACGCTACCCGTAAAGAGAGGATCTTCAACTACAGGCTGTCCAGGGGCAAGGCGGGTGGTGGACAACAGCCTTTGGCATCCTGGCCAAAAGGTTCCAGGTACTTCTCACCACTATGCAAGCATAGCTCAGAGACGCGTGAGGAGGATCATGGAAGCTTGCTGCATCCTGCACAATCTCATGCGAAACCCGCTACCCAGTGTTACAGGACAGGCTTTGTGGACCGTCAGCAAGGCAATGGGGACATGGAGCCTGGGGAATGGAGGCAAGGGTGAAAACTGATAGACACTGAGGATGTGCAAGGCCCCACAGAGCCTCACGTGAAGGGAAGAAGCAGCGCAACCTCCTGAGACGCTGGTGCAACTCCCCAGCTGGAGCAGTGGAGTGGCAAGACAGGATGGTAGATGCTTAATGGATGCTTTCCTTCAGCCTGTCTCATCACATGGATGAGATTGGGCCATGTATGTTTGGTTGGCCTACAATGAACAGGGCGTTTAATAAAGAGTTGTGTTTATGTGGACATGTGTGGATGATTATTACATTATTATTGATAATAAAGGGCCATAGGTGTTTGCACCTGGGAGGGTGGACCATACAATCCCACTATGCTTGCGCTGGAGGTTTATCTATCCCACAGCTATTACCCATCCAAGGTTATCTGTCATTCCTCAGGTATCCTGCCCACCCCACTTCTATCTTAACCTATCCCACCAGCATGCAAAGGCTTAAACCATTTCTAAAAGTTTCAGCAAGACTTTATTAAAAAAAAGAAATGAGCAAGTGTGTGAATCATAAATAGACTTTATTAACAACAAGCTATAAAACAAAAATGAGTCTCCTGGCACTCCTCTGGTCGCTCAGTCTCAGGGGTGAAAGGGTGCAGGTGCTGTGGAGGTAGCTGGTGCTGGAGAGTGCTTGTCATCAGCTCCTCCAGAAGCAGAAGCAGTGGAAGCCCCAGCCCCAGAAGAGCGAGCCCGTGCTGCAGAAGCCCCAGGAGAACCGAAGAGTGAGGGCCAGGGGGCGGGATGGTAGCCCTGTCCTCTTGCCAGGGCTGGCAGCAGATGGCTGAGGCTTGCTGTGCTTCCGCATGGTTGTGGGGTTTCTGGCTGGCAGGAACCAAGGCTGGCGGAAAGGCTGGCAGGGAGGCAGGCACCAAGGTGGCAGGAAGGCTGGGCAGGCAGGCAGGCAAAGGCTGGCAGGAAGGCAGACAGCAAGGCTGGCAGAAAGGCTGGCAGGCAGGCTGGCAGGCAGGCACCAAGGCTGGCAGGCAGACAGGCACCAAGGCTGGCAGGAAGGCTGGCACCAAGGCAGGCACCAAGGCTGGCAGGAAGGCTGGCAGGCACCAAGGCTGGCAGGCAGACTGAACAGGCTGGCAAGAAGGCGGCAGCAAGGCTGGCAGGCAGACTGGCAGGGCAAGCAAGGCTGGCAGCCAAGGCTTGGCAGGCAAGGCTGGCAGGGATGGCTGGCAAGCAAGGCTGGCAGGGAAGCCTGGCAGCAAGGCTGTGAGCAAGCTTGCAGGCAGACATGCAGGCAAGGGCAGGCAAGGCAGCCAATCCATCCGGCAGCAGGTCTTTCCTCTGAATGAGACGCTGCTTCCGAGCTGCTTCTGTTATATCTCGTGAGGGCTGATGCAATGCATCCTCGCCCGCATGCGCAATTAACGCCAGGAATCCATTAAAGGTTTTCCGCCTGTGGCATCCGCTGGTGGCATTCCGCTTCATCCGCTAGAATCGCTCTGCACCCGCTCTTTTTCCGTTCCGCGTCCGCTTTGCTGCGGCCCCCGGAAGCCTAGCGGACGTGCCATCCACTCCCATCCACTTCCATCCACTGGGCTTCCGTTCCGCATCCGCTTCGCATCTGCCCTGCGTCCTCCAACGCGTCGTGTTATCCACTCCGGTTATGCAATTTTTGCCCACTTTGCCCCTTTTGAGAGTGGATAACATCGGATGGAACATTTTGCTCGTCCGCTGTGTCCTTTTTGCATCCGTTGGGCAATGTGACATGGGCTTAAGATGTTTACATGGTTGTAGTAGCTGCCTTTTGAGAAAAAAGTACAGCTCTGGGATTTCTTAGCTTAGAGCAAAGGCAGATAAAACAAAATACGATAGAAATAAAAAAAATAAAATATAAACTGAAAAATAAAGTAAAGGAAATTTTCTCCTTTTGAACTGGGGCCACGTATAAAAATAAATGCAGAGACTGTGGGTATTGAGTGTACAAGGAATGATACATGTGTCTAGTATGGGATTTGCTATCATTAAATTGTCCATGAAGTTTCTGGAGTCAAGATACAGTAGACTTAAAGATTCTCAAAAGAAAAAAATCAAATGTAAGTTCTAAAATTATTATAAAATAATGAAGGATGTGTTTATATATGAATAATAGGTTGGAAGATGCCATCAGTGGCAACATGTGAAGGAGTGATGTAAATTCCTTCCACAGAACTGTGGTGGCATAGTGGTTAGAATGTAATACTGCAAGCTAACTCCCCACTCCAGGGGTTTGATTCTGACTGGCTCAAGACTGATTCAGCCTTCCATCCTTCCAAGGTTGGTAAAATGAGAACCCAGATTGTTCAGGGCAATAGACTAAATCTTTAAACCATTTAGAGAGGGTTGTAAATTACTGGGAAGTGGTGTATAAGTCTAAGTATATACAAGTTTGAAGAACAAACCTTTATTGTCATCCTACACTTGAGTGCTAAGTCTAAGTGCTGTTTCTATTGCTACATGTCCTTAAAGAATTAATATCCTACAGAGTCAGCTCACCTCTGCAGATTTAATTGATAAGCTAAATAAATTTAAGTCTCTTTCAATCCTTGCCTGTATTCATTTTTAGTTTCTGAACATAGGTATCTTATGGCAATAAAAACAACCCTATATATAGGTTTAGCTGCAATTAGATTTCGACCCAGAGCTTTTGGTTTCTCCACAATCTGTATTGATTGCTCACATTGTTTTGTTTTCCGCTATCATATTTACTGAACTTTTTTCAAACTAAATCTGACTAGTGCAGGAAACTTTTCAATCACATTAAGATTGTATGTGTTTTGGGTAAGCAAGACTCGTAGGGAAATAATTCGGGGAAATATTGTATAAGAGGCCAGTTTTGAAGTACTTTTGATTTGAGAGCATCCTCCTGAAGTACAGCAAAGAGCATTAACAGAAGGGCTCCGAAGAAAAAGAGAGAAAGAAAAAAAAAAGGCCTTTCTTAGATGATGGAATACATGCCAATACATGCCCAAGATATGCTTCTTTGTATTCACAAGGCAGGTTGCTCAGTTTGATTCTCCTCTAAGTGGGTTTTGACTAGCAGGCATTGGAAAGGTAACTATATTTGGAGTAAGGAGACAAGGCAATGAGTGGAACCATGGAAAATTTATTGACAAAGAGGTGACGTTAAAATCTAATTGCTTCCACTTTACTCTCAGTGTGAAAAAATAAGTGATGGGTCAGTCAGAGAAAGGACAGTAATGAAAATATGACAGTTTTATAATACAGTTCTGCTTTGCATTTTTTTTTTTTTTTTGCTTTAT
>BHFT01038769.1:0-12714 GCA_004320025.1 Laticauda laticaudata
GAACAAAATTATAGTCAAATGATTGATTAATAATACTAGGATATTCAATTTTTGATTGATAATATGAGTTATTATGTTATGTAACTGTAATTGAGACTATGAAATTGAAGCACAAAAAATTTGTAAACCAACCGACAAACTGCTTATATATTTATGGAAGAAAGTTGGATGTTTTTATATTTTGTTTGTTTTTGTTTGTCTTTAAAAATCAATAAAACTTAACCAAAAATAAAATAAAATAAAATAAAATTCCTTAGGCAAATCTCAAGGCTTGGAAACCACAGATATAATCTGTTGCATTATGCCTATATATTTGTGTAAATTTACCATTTTACATCTGTGATTTTTTAACTTTTCTTCAATGTCCTTGGTAACAAATTTATTTCCCTTGTAATTTTTCCTCTCTGAGGCAACAAATAGCTTGGAAAGGAAATGCTGAAAGGACAAATAATGGAGGGAAGGATTAAACTGTCTGTTTTCTTGCCTCCCCCTCTCCCCTATGATAAACTGGCTACTTACTCTTCTCTAATTGATTTCCATTGCATTCATACATTGTTGCCTTTATAATCTGAAAATCCACACAGCAAAATGTAATTTTACTGGTATTTGACTATGCAAACTCTTTTATGGCCTAATGTTTTCTTTGGAGATTGAAGGTAGCCACATGGACCTCAGGTCAATGTGGGGTTCTGATTCATTCCTCACTTTAAGAAAAGACAGTCTTGGCTTTCCATTAACAGGAAAGTCTGCAATTTTATTTTATTTTTTAAAGGTGAAGATCCCACCATTGCACCTACAATTTTAAATCAAATGTAGCCTACAGCCTTGAATTTTGGGAGGAAGAGGTTGGGGAGTCTGCCAAAGAAATAAGCAGAACAAACTCTTTTCAAATTTTCCAGATCATCCCAAAATTATTCTACTGCACTGTGACTTTGAGTTTTCATTGAACCTAAGCATTCTCCCAAGAAAAACTAGTAGAAATTTATGATCATTTTCTGTGGAATTCTGTGGAACTGCAATAGTTCACCATTTATTTGATTGCTAGGCCAGTCAACTTCAAAGTAAGTCTGCATGGCTTTAAAAAATTTACACTAATATTTCATTAAAACAACAGCAATATAAAAAACTGTCCAAGGGATCAACAAAAAGTTATTAAAATGTAAAAATATGTATATGGTTGTAATACATTGGCCAAAATCCCTCAAACTGTCTGACTGTCCTTATACACATGTATCAGGAGTATGATTAAGTTAGTCTATATTTTCTGTATTTTCGAAAGCATTGCCAAGGCTTCAACTGAGCAAAGCAATGACAAGCTGCAGAACTTAATATCTATTAGTCCAATTTGAAATGGAAGAGAAGTCAATGATAATGGGCATAAATTATCAAACAGCTTGCATTAATTTGTTTGGTTTAATGTAAACAAGAATAGGCTCTCTATGACATATGATACAATAAGTAATATATTGTTTAGTAAAAGGTAAAGGTTTCCCATGTCCAGTCATATCTGATGCTAGGTAAGTTGCTCATCTCCATTTCTTAGCTGAGGAAAGCAGCATTTTCTGTAGATATTTCCATGGTCATATGGCCAACATGACACGGCACATGGAATAATTAATTCCACCAAAGTGATAGCTATCTATTTACCTACTTACTTGTAATTGCATGCTTTTGAACTGCGAAGTGGACAGGAGTTGGGGAAAGTAAGGGGAGCTCATCTATTGTACAGCATTCGAATCTTGAACTTGGCTGTCAGCTTTCTAGTTCAGCCTCTAACTGTTAAGCTGTTGTGCTCCCATTATATTGGTTACATTATTATAAATACAAGAATAGAATGAATCCAGTCCAGATGTCTCCTTTACATTATTGTTAAATGCTAGTTTTATGAAGCAGAAAGTACCTAGTAGCCAGTACTAGGGTACCCAGTACCCAGAAATTAACTAGCAGAAATTAGTTCAGTAGAGAGCCAACAATTTGTTCATATAGACAAAGATTAAAAATACTTGAAAATTCTAATCTCATAATAGCCTAGTTTGTGGGATAAGTTTCAGTATCTTCAAATATGTAGTATATAATATCAAAAGAATTGCAGAAATAAAAGTGAATATTAAGAGACTTGATAGAAAATCTTATTATATGTAACTCAGAACATTAGTTGGACTATGTGTAGACTATTGGGATTTTTTTACTCTGAAACCAATCAAATGTACATTCAAATAGCTGCAGGACTTAAATATAGTGGTAGGGATGCAAAAGAAGTTTCAATGGAAGAAAACATTAAACTTACTCTGAACATTATATTTGAAGAAAACTAATATGAAGATGATTTATTGTTCACTTCTGATTAGTAAAATGGATCATTTATTTTCAAAAATTGCATAAGATATAATTAAAATGTCAAGTCATTTTTTAATATTTGGTAGCAATACCATAAAGCTCAATAGTTCTGGAAATTATTCTCATTCATATATAACAAATATAAAAAACTGAATTCCCATTTCAAATATCTCGATAGTATGAAATTTAAAAATCTTGCTTAGAATTCTTGTAGCTGTTTTCCCATTATTTCCAGTCTAAAGGAATGTGACTGCAGAAATAAATGCAGTTAGTTAAAATGGGCTGACTATTAAAGTGCATAAAATGTACATATGGTTAAATTGAAAAATAAGCCATATCAATATTATGATCTGGTTTTAGAGAAAAGAGAGAGGAAACGAGATGGGAAAGCAAGATTAAATAAATTAAAAACATGAGATTTGAAGGCACCTGTCAAGTGAAGACATCCAGATTCTCATTTGTATGAAAAGTGGGTACAGTTAGCTGTTATATATAGTTTGAATTGTGGATGTAATATTTGCTTTCCATCAATGAATTCCATCATTTAAAATAGATATCACTATTCTTAAAAGTCGTCAATAAGATGATTTAAAAAAAGCTAAGTAGGTCTCCTGGTAAGCGTAAGGCAGGGAAATAAGAAATGACTGGTATTTATTTATTTTTGCCAACACAATATGAGTATTCTATATTTGCTTTGTCTAAAGTATTCATTTGTCTTTTTATTAATGTACTATTCTTAAAGTTATTGTTGATGAAATTTTAATCCTGATACATTATCTCAATATTCACTCAGAAAATATTGAGGCTGGATTATTGGTGTAAATAAAATCAGCAGGTCTAATTTACTCATGTCTAAGCATTTCTACATTTCACATAAAGCTTATTTCAGGCTGAAAATGTTGAAGCACATTCTAGCTATATTACATTAGAGTTCTAGTATTTCTAGATACAATGGTTTGGCCATGTTAGCTGGACTTTGTTTAGTTTAGCACAAATATTATTCTGTTGAGAGGGCTGTTCCATTTTAACATAGATTACCTCTTTGATCCCTCTTGCAAACCAGTAGTCCTCTCAGTCCAGAATATGGACTTTGCTGTCTTCAGAAGAGTAATCCTTGTGTTTCAAATGCTGATGGTCTGCTGAATCTTGTCTTGATAGGTTTGTTTTCCTATGTTGTGCCATGCATTTGTGAAATGATTGTTTTGTTTCTCCAATGTATAGATTTTCACATGTAACACTGCATTGTACTGAATATATCACATTTCTCAGTTTATGCTTAGATGTTTTATAGACAAGCTTCCGCCTTAGTGTATTCTTGGGCTTAAAGTGTATTTGTATGTTTTGTTGGTTGAACTATAACAGACAAAGGAGGGAACAACAAACGAAGCAACATTGTCATTCCATACTTTGCAGGACTATCTGAAAAGCTCAGGAGGATTTTCAACAAACACAACATTCATACTAACTCTGCTGTTGTACAGAAGGGCGATGAAGGACTTTAGCAAGGGAGAGTGTGAACCCTCTCTTTTAGTTATCTGACAATTACATTTGCCATTGTTTTTTAATTTGATTATAATTTGTTTGATGTGAGCTACTTAGAATCATTGAGTGTCTGGTAGCATACAATTTTAGTTCATCATCTTCATCACTGAATGCATTGACGGGCTTACACATCACGCTTAGAATATAAAAAAATATAAAATATCAAACCATCTACCGTGAAACTCACCCCATTCCTAAGAGATCCATAAAGGGGATGTACATAAGTGCCCCAGCATGCCTACTGTCCCTTTCTTACTGTCTCCGTTTATCTGTATTTACTTCCTTTCTTCATGTTTATGTTCAGACCTATACTTATTATCTTGTATATGTTTGACAAACAAACATGCAAATATGATAAAATGGTGAGAATATTATTCCATAGGTTTATTAAATATGGACTTCAGGTGCCAGAAGTCTGAAGAACACCCAATTGAAACAGGCAACATTAAAATGTGTTTGTTGGTTACAGTTATAATCTTCCTTTCCTCCAGAGCTCATGTGGGATAAATTATATTCTCTCCAGCATTTTCCCTGATTGTAAAATAGGTTTCAGAAGGTAGGTTGAACTATGAAAATGTCATTGGTCTGTTGTACTTCCATGACTGAAGGTGAATTTGAACTACTCCAGTTCTAAGCCAGCACCATATTATCAGATGGACTTAAGATTCCTACTCAAAAGTGAAGTTCACCTTAAGGCTAGGTCACATCGGCCGATGGATGCAAAACGTATGTAAAAAGGACACAGCGGACGAGAAAATTTTCCATCCGTTTATCCGCTTCAAAGTGCCCCAAATTTGCATAAAACAGAGCGGACAACAACAGAAAAGGAATGGATGGGGAAGAGGACGTAGCGAGGATGTGAAGCAGATGCTCAACAGAAGCCTAGCGATGAAAGCGGATGACACATCCGCAGGTTCGGGGGAGAAAACAAAGCAGACGTCAGCGGAAGGAATGGATCAGAGTGGATGCCTAGCGGATGATGCGGATGCATCACGGACACCTAGCGGATGCCTAGCGGATGCCTAGCAGATGCAAAGCATTCACTGCACATGCGGGGAGGGTGCATTGCATCAGCCCTGCGGATATAAAAGGATGCAGCTCGCCAAGCAGGTCACCATTCAGAGGAAAGACCTGCTGCCAGACACATCTTCAGCCAACAACCATGGGGAAGAAGAGGAAGCCTGTTGCTACTCCTGCCAGCCCTGGGAAGAAGGACAGGACCAACCATCCCACCCCCTGGTGCTGACTCTGCTTTCTGCTGGGGCTTCTGCTGCTAGTGCAGACTCTGCTGGGGCTTCTGCTGGGGCTTACTCTGCTGGTGCTGCTCTGGTGCTTCTGCTGGTGCTTACTCTGCTGGTGCTGCTGCTGGTGCTGCTGCTGCTGGTGTGCGTGGACCAGCCCCTAGAACCTCAAAGCCCTACTAATGAGGGCCGCAGAAGGCCCTGCCAGAGGGAGGAAGAGGCCATTCACGAGAAAAGGGTGACAGGAGACAGTACTCCATTGCCGAGGAACATGAGGATGAGGTGCTCGAATGGCTGAGGGAGAACGAGTACCTCTGGTGGAAGGGACACAGGCTCTATCAAGACACCAAGTGGAAGCAGGTGGCTTGGAGAGAGAAGGCAAAGAGCCTGGGCTACACATCGGATGTCCTTGGGTGGTGGAAGTACATATGCACACCTGGTACGGGAAGCTGCACCTGAAGAAAGTCTGGCCAGGTCGCGGTCAAGCTCCCGACCGGGAGACCTACGTGATGGCCAGTGCAGCTTCTTGGAGGGTGAGATCCGTTTTCCCGCTAAGTGTCCTTCGCATCATCTAGACATCCTGCAGACATCCTAAATATCTGAGATACGTCCCCTATACGAACGTTTTTTTCTCGTTTTAATGCTTTATATGCAAGCTGCATCCACTTACATCCTTTCTACGTCCATGCAACTAACGCTGTGTGTCCGTTCCACATCCGTTTCACTTCTTCCCTGTGTCCGTTTTCCGCTGGAGCGGATTTGAGTTGTGTGGATGCACAGCGGATGCCTAGCGGATATAGCGGACGTGTAACAGATAACAGACGTTCCCCGTATGTGTAGTGGATGTAAAACGGACGCGTTGGATACTTCATCGCGCTCAAAAAGTTTGTGCAGCTTAAAACTTTTTGAGTGGATGAAATCTCAGTAGATGGATGCTGGACGGATAGAGAGTATGGAAAACATATGCAGTGAGTACAGAATGGATGCATCACGTAACCAACGGATGGCAAGCGTTTTTCTCTGTTTTACATCCTCTTTCCATCTGTTGGTGCAGTGTGACATGGGCTTTAAGTGAGTCACTATCTAAACTTAATCTATCCCACAAGATTCTTGTGAAGATAAAATGGAAAAGGAAAGAGCAATGTAATGTGCAAGAAATAGCAAGTGTTCTTTAGGAAATAGATAAGAGTTGTAAGAATCAGTTCCTAGATGACTTCCTTCTCATATGCATTCCTTATTCTTCTTTCTTTCTGTTTATCTTTCTTTCTCCCTCTTTTACTTTCCTAGCTATTTCTTTCCTAATTCCTCTTTTTCAGATTAAGTAATGATGCTTTTCTAAAGGTGAGCCATGTTAAATTATTAGAGCATAAATAAAAACTACCCTTGTACTAATCTTGTTTTATCTATCTAGATCTATGGCACAAGAAGATAACCTATAGCTCTTCAGATATAGCTGGGCTTCAAATTCCATTAACCTTTACTACCACTAGTCAAAAGTAAGGGAATCTGGAAATTATATTGTGCAACATTTGGATTGCCACAGGTTATCACCCCTGAGGTTATGCAATGAGGCTAAGTGAAGTCCCAAATGATTGAGAGAAAACAAACATTGACTTGAACTTCAAAAAAAAAAGGGGGGGGAATCAAGATGTGACAATTTCTAGACCAGTAATATTTGTATCTAAGGAAAATTTGAATATACTTTATACCAAAAGAGAACTGCTTTACTATCAATAAAGCATGTTCAAGAGCTAAAGCATTAACCAGCCAAACTTGTTAAAATTGTATTAATAAAATACATGTTGATGTTCTTTTAGAAGGCAAACCCTGCCAGATGGAGGTGGATACTGGCTCTCCCCTTTCCATCCTGTCCTGGAACAGCCTGAGGCACCTGGTTCCTAACATTTCAAGAAAACAACTGATACCTTGCAAGCTGTCACTGCAAGACCACCAAGATCAAGCCATAGGAAAAGGCAAGTTTCATATCCAATTTCAAAACTTCAAAGGACACCTCCCTCTTGTTATAGTGGATGGGTGCTTACCAAGTTTGTTAGGACTTGATTGGCTTGCCTCCTTGGGCTTACAGGTGACTGGTATTACTTCAGTTACAACACTAGATTTAGACCAGTTACTTTCTGATTTTGCTGAGGTTTTTGATTGCAAATTTGGTTGTTATAAAGGCACACCCATCTCACTTAATTTGGACCACCCCAGATGGCTCCAATCAGACTCAAACTGCATAGAATACTTTTAGACCTGTGCCCCAAAGTTGATGCTCAGCTGGACAAGCTTATTGCCCAGGGAGTGCTAGAGCCTGTGGATTTTGCAAAATGGGAAACCCCCCATAGACATTCCTTTAAAACAGGATGGCTATATCAGGATATGCGCAGATTATAAATCCACAAGAAATAAGGGGCTCCAGCCCCATGCCTACCCAGTGCCCATTATACAACACTGCTTCATTCACTGGATAAAAGTTCATTTTTTGTTAACTTAGTTGGTTATACCAGCAATTCCCTGTGTATGATCAAACTGCTGAAGCACACATATAATAATAATAATAATACATAGAGGCGCTTTCAGATGTAAGTGCCTCCAATTTGGCATAAGCATAGCACCAGACATTTTCCAATCCATCATGAAACATTTATTATAAAACATCCCAGGAGTTATCCCCTACTTTGATGACATCCTTACTGCAGCTGACAATACCAAAGACCTTTTAAGTCAATTAAAAAGAGTATTGTCTTGTTTCAAAAAGACGGGGCTTAAGATCAACAGAAAAAAAATGCAAATTTGTTACCAATCAGATAGACTTTTTGGGATACCACATTGATTCTGCTGGCATACACCCAATTGAATCTAAAATTAGAGCCATTCAGGAAGCTCCTGTTCCTACGACAAAAACTGAATTGCAAGCATTTTGGGTCCTCCTAAATTTTTACAGTTCATTTTTTCCCCATAAAGCAACTGTGGCAGAATCTTTACATAGACTATTGGATGTGAAGACTCCCTGAAAATGGGGCACTAAGGAACAATCCTCTTTTGAACCCATTAAGTCATTATTGACTTCACAAAAGTTTCAATTCAACAATTCACTCCCTTTAGTTTTGGTATGTGATGCTTCACTTTTTGGGATAGGTGCTGTTTTATGCCATAAGTTTCAAAATGGTCAAGAAGCTCCTATAGCATTTTTCTCTCAAACTCTATCCCAAACAGAGAGAAATTGCAGCCAAATAGATAAAGAGGCCTTCAGTTAAAAAGTTTCATGAATACCTTTATGGCCATCATTTTCAACTTGTCACAGAGCACCAATTTTTGCTGGACATTTTAGCTGGAAACAAAGTCCTCCTATCCTATCTCCATGAATAACACGTTAGACTTGCCTAACTTACACCCTTACTTACAGGCCTGGCAAGAGTGTGGCACATGTAGATGCTTTAAGCAGGTGCCCTTTACCTGTTCCTGTATCTGACCCTGCCCCAACATCCTCTATTTTCCTCATTGATGAACTGCAGTTGCCACTCAATGCTCAATTTACTTCCAAAGATACACAGTAGTGTCAAGCTTTGGACTGGGTGTGAAGGGGGTAGCTAAGAGAGCCTGTAGCAGTGGATTTGTGCCCATTTTAAAACACACCAGTTTGAGCTGAGTGTTCAAGAAGGATGCCTCCTATGAAGGAGCAGGGTAGTTGTTCCTTACAAATTTTAGGCCTCGTATTTTAGATGTGTTACATAAAGGGCATCCTGGGATAACCAGGATGAAGACTTTGGCCCAAAGTTATGTTTGGTAGCCTGGGTTAAATGAGACAGTAAACAAGAAGGTACAAGGGTGCCAAACATGTCAATTTTCAAGGCCAGTACCTCCTGCTGCCATGCCTGGGGAGAGGGAGAATACCAAGACTCCTTGGTCCTAAGACCATACAGATTTGTCAGGCCCCTTCCAATGGAAAACATTCTTAGTTTTGGTTGACTCCTATTCTAAATGGGTTGAGCTATCCCTGCTAAAGTCTACAACTACAGAAGCTGTGCCTAGGGCCTTTGATAGATTTTTGGGACTCATGTGTACCCAGATACCCCAGCTTCTGACAACAGCCCTCAATTCATTTCCAGCCCCTTTGAACTATTCCTAGCCCAAAGGGGAATCAGACATGCCCTTATCTCTCCTTATCACCTAGCAACGAATGACTTGGCTGAATGAGCTGTTAGATCAGCCAAAGAGGCTTTAGGCAGAATAACTGAAGGGGATTGGCCTTCCTGGGTTGCCCTATATCTCCTAACTCAACACACTATCTCCAGATCTGCAACTAATCTCTCACCCCCAGAACTACTAATAGACAGGCGGCTGAGAATCTCCCTTGACCATCTGCATCCGGCTTATGCCTCTGCAACCCCCTTAGATTCGAGCAGCAGAGTTAGAACCTTTAGCCGAAACAACCCAGTCTACATCAAAATTATGCATGAAACCCACTGTGGCTGCCAGGGTGGATAGAGGGGGATACTGGGCTAAAATCTTATAGAATAAGATTGGCTGATGGGAGAATTAGATGATGGCACGTTGACCAACTGAGAAGTTGTTGGAGTGCCCCTACAGAGTGGTTGGACGAAGCCAAGGCCAAAGCAAGTGATGTGAATTCCCTGGTGGCCTATGAGAAAGAACTGGAGCTGAATTCCGAAAAGTGGTGTCTTGAGGCAGGCCTACCTTTAGAAGACTCCCTACCAGTTCCTGATGTGCTCCCGTGTGAATTTCCAACATCACCCCCAGTTCTGCAGCAGATCCTCTCCCTTCAAATGCTCTGGCCAGAGTGAGGAGATCGGGGTGATAGTAGGCAATGTTCCGCCGACTATCCTACGTAAAACTACAGGGAAGGAATGTAGCGTTCTACTGAAGTCTTCATTCCGGTCCGCTCTTTGAGCGGGAGCCAGAACCCTTCCTGATTGGTTGATTCCATTTGACAGCTGAGTATAAAAGGAGCTGTCAAATGGAATCAGCTGTTCTCTATCAGCCGGCCACCTGTTAGCAGCAAGTGGCTTTACAATGTTACAATAAACCTTGTTAGCCTTTCACTCTTGCTTCTGCCTCTTTATCCCCGTGCACCAAATACAAAAGTAATCTTTCTATCAGCCTTCATGAACACCCTATGATGACATTGTGGCTCCCGAGAGATCTGCAGAGCACAGGTTGAGAACCACTGATGTACAGAATTTAACATCCAAAGTATCTCATGATATTCTAAATATATTTGTGAAGAATATTGAAAACTACTTTTTAATATTTTTTTCTTTCTTCAATTGTTTTGACTTTTTACTGCTTTTTTGTTTTATTTTTTTCTTCCTTATATTGTATCAGTCTGTTATTTTTACTGAAGTTTTAATAAAGTTGTGTGTATGTGTAGTATGTCATGATTGTTGAGTTTTGATTCTAATCCTATTTAACATTTTTATTAAGGATAAAAATAGATTTTTTTAATAGATGATAAAAATATAGCATGCTGTTACTTAACACTCTAGTTGAAATGAAAATCAAAATTGTATCTTGATTAAAAGACTGAAATTACCAGAATAAAGTTTAACAGAGAAAAATACAGACTTATTCATTTTAAAAAATGAAACCAAATAAATGCATGAAAGGTTTTTGGAATTGTAGCTGATCACAAGCTGATTATGAGTCAGGTACAGGCATAATGTGTCTGTCAAAAATGCAATGTTATGTAATTTTTTAAAAATATAAATACTGGGTTCTGAACAGATCAGATCTTCTTTAAATACTTTGTCCAGTTCTGAACCTCACCTGTTAAGGAAAACCCATAAAATAAGAATAGGTGCAGGATAGAGCAATAAAGAGATTGGAAAATTATAAGAAAAGTGTATTTTAGGAACTCGAATATTGAAAAAGGTGATGACAGAAAATATGATAGCTTTAAAAAAAAATACCAAAAGGAGTATCACACAGAACACAGCTACCACCTCTTCTCTACCCTTTCAGAATGCAGGATGTGGAATAAAACTATGACTTTAGAGGAAAGAATAATCCAATTGCATGTTAGTTTAACAAAAGAGTCAATTACCGAGAGAGCTGGTAGAGTCTCCATCACTGCAAGCGTTCAAGGAGAAGCAAACTAGCCATCTGTCAGGGATGCTTTAGTTTGAATTTCTGCCCTTAACAGGATGTTGCAGTCAATTGTCTTAAGTTGTCCCTTCCAATTTTGTGATTCTATTTTGTACCCCAAATATTTTAGAAGTACAGTTACAGAAATAGATGAGGGCGGAATTGTGGAGAAATATAGGTAGGCTATTTATATGTACACTATTTCAGGATCTACATATTTACCTGCAGGATTTTAATATTGTAAAAACCTGAATCCAGTATGACATTTGAATTCAAGAACTTCCTAGGGGATTAATAGGATTAGCTAGTTTGTGAAGAAATTTATGGAAATTAATTTCCAATCTACCTACAAAATTAATTTATAACCACCTATTTCACTGTAACACAATCTGAAATGTTAAGATGCTCCTCTTTTATTCTTTTTCCATATCATCCATCTTGATAAAGCAAGAATATTTAACATACAGGTTTTTGATCCACCAAAATACACTTTAGGTTCTTTAATTAAGAAAATATTGTAATATTATAGATGAATAATGTAACTGGGACTCAATGTGTACTTCATAAAAGGTGTATTAAATTATATTAAAGATATGGTGTTGTTTACGTTCAATTTTGGGGAATTAATGGAAGAAATAAACAGAAATATATGCATACTGAGGAATGAAATCTGAGTTCAGTTTTAACTCTGGGTAAAACAAAAAATATTTGCACTTTTTTATTTCTCCTCTTGATAATTGAAAATCTATGGGAGGGAGGAAGTTTCTTCTACTGCTATAATCACCAGATTTCTAGTTTTTAAAAATCCTTCTAAAAGCTGGCCTTTAAAGCAAAACCTGTGGTCACTTTTCTGCCTTACTGTTTGGTTGAATTTATATAGCTACCCATTTCACTCACATGTGACACCTGGTAACATATACAATTTAAACACAAAATCAACATATTCACCATTAAAACCAATTAAAATGGTTAAAAACTGTATTTGGTAAGAAAAGACTGTAGTCTAGAGTGTAGATGCCTTTGAGTGCAGAGAACTGAGACAGAGTCATGGGAAGCAGTGAAGTTAAATGGTAGAATTTGCTGGAAAATCAAGAATCAATGTGTGCCTTTTGTCCAGATCATATGTGATTTGCATGAACTAATACAGAGAAGCAAAACTAATACAGAGCAAGCAACAGTGATTAGTGAGAGTCCTTGTGTATTTAAACTCAAACTTATACCATAGTTGCATCAGAGATTTTTTAAAAAGTTGACTACAACAGGGACCGCCAACCTTTTGGACCTCAGAGACCACCAAATTTATGATTTTAAATCCTGAGGACCAGAGACCTTGGGAAAATCCCCCCAAAAAGTCTTCAGGAAAATTCCCCATCCTGTTTTCCTACCAATCGATAATTCTTTATTTGGGATTGCAAGATACCGTCTTCCAGCTTTGTTCTCAAGGAGAGAGAGAGAGAGAGAGAGAGAGAGAGAGAGAGGGAGGGAG
>BHFT01038769.1:12736-23324 GCA_004320025.1 Laticauda laticaudata
GAGAGAGAGAGAGAGAGAGAGAGAGACTTTTAGCTTCATGCAAGGAAAGCAGCAGAAGTTTTTCTTTCTCTCCCCCAAACTCCACCAGAAATGAGTCTTTGCTGGCACAGCCTCTTGGAGCAAAGATGCCTTGCAGAGTCCCAAAGACTCATTGCTGGTGGAACTGGGGGGAGAGAAAGAAATACTTTTGCTGCTTTCCTTGCATGCAGACAAAAGCAGAAGAAAGATGTGGAAAGAAGCAGCCTGGTGGCCAAGCAAGGCACAATGGGGTGAGGGGGGCAAGTTGTCCCCCTCTGCCCTTTCTCTCCTCCCCTCACTACCTCATGTTGTTCACAATGCAAGTGATGCAAGCTTTGTGTTCCCGCGAGCCATATGCAGAGCACAGCCTTGTGTTCCCACACAGCTTGGATTAATTGCTTTGGGGGTGCTTTGGGGTGACATTTCTCTGCAGACCACCAAAATTTTATTGCAGACCACTGCAATACCACAGCCCACTGTTTGGCAACCACTGGTCTAGAGCTTAAAAAAATTGATTGTAAAAATTGATTGACATCTTTTGGTGGTAGGCATAATATCAATACAAATTACATTTGGAACCAATTTTGTTATATTTCAGAATCCAAGAATATGTCTTTTGTAAATGTCCTTTTTTCCCTTCCAATTCCATTTTTGTTACATATAAATACACTATAAATACATTCTAACTATATATACAACATTAGGAAAGAACTTCACAAGTGTAAACAACCATAACTAAAAGAAGGAAAGTCTAATGTGGTATTTTGCAAGCTTTGCTAAATAAAAACTTGCATGCCTGAACATAGAGATACATATGAGAAACTTTATTTTAGCCAGAATGTCAACAAGTAAAACAGTTGTAAGACTTTCCTAATAGAATTCATGATTTGTATTAAAAAGGGCAACTATAATACCTCCCACAAAAAGACTTTAGAAACATTTACAGAGTGGATATATTTTAGAGGATAAATTTTAAAATATTCTTTGAGTCAAGCTCCACTCTTTTTGATTTTTCATGGAAAATATATAGAGAAAGCAAACTGGTAGGGATTTTATTCTGTCTTAAGTATTATGTCAAATAATATACCCCCTTTCCAACAGGCAAAAAAGGAGGGCCTACTGCAAGACCAGGAGGCAGTCTTAAGAAATATAGAAAATAAGATCTTAGAAATAAAACTGTATTTCATGTAGTTTGTTACTGAAGAGATAATGTCACCATTTTGAAGTGCATTCAACAAAATGTTGATAATCTCAAGCAAATTCAAAATAAACAAATGTGTTCAGACCTCTAAATGCTTACTATCTACAAGAGAGCCACTTTTTAAAAAAGTGGGTATATTAAAGACGCATACATTTCAAATAACAAAGCAATAATAATCTTACATTTTATATAATTTTAATATGTTCACTTCTCCGTGCACGCTTAAAGTGACTCGGTAGCTAGGTTTTCTTTGGACGTTTTTCTGAACTAAGTAGACTATAGTTTGTGTTTGAATTCAAAAAGATATTTTTCATTTTGAAACCCGATCACATGGTTGGTTGTAAACATGTTTCTTTTAATTTATTTATTTAAATAGCGAATGTAGTGTAACAAATAAAAAATCGGCCGAATTTATCCACGATAAATGGATATTTCATAATGAATGTACCATAGGACTTTTGTATTTTTTTTTGGGGGGGGGGAGGTAGAAAGGTAGAAAAGGTAGAAAACACAGATGACTGAAGCGCAATCGGTTACCGCGTTCGGCTGTTAACCGAAAGGTTGGTGGTTCGAGCCCACCGAGGGACACTTCCTACTGTTTTCATGTGCAGAACCTTAAAAAAAAATGCCTGTTTTATCGACTGAAGAGGAAAATGCAGGGGATTGATTTGATGCGCGCGCGCACACACAAGCTCTACACTCCCGTTTATCTGAAATAAAAACCATACGGTGCAGGCATACTATAGAATCTGCTCTGCAATAATTTCAAGGGTGGTTCTGTTGAACCCCCTTTCCGTGCCTCGCCTCCTTCCTCGCAACACCCACGTGCTCTTTGCAAATGCATTATAGAAAAGAGCTCCTTCCTCTCTGCCCAAGAAGCAGCATAAGTTACGTCTGCACTGTTGATTCTCGCCACTTTTCCAGCCGCAGCAGTCCTTTCAAAGAGGGGGCCCGTAAGGGGGATCCGGTTGCCGAAGCCCTCCCTGTTCTTGCCTGGCCACAGCGACCAACCCTCCCACTGCAAATTCTCCCTTTCGCAGCATTGCAGCGCTTTCCCCCTGCCCCGTTCTCCACAGTAAGGGAGGGGCTCTTCACAGTAGCCGTCGCCTCTTCTTTCGACTCTGGCAAGACCCTCGCAGGGCCAGGAGGCAGCCGCTTCAGGCAGATGTATCCGTCTCCTTCCTTGGGGGTTTAAAAACAACCGGGTGGTGCAGCTGGGCATTGCCCGAGTTTCCTGCGAGAAACTGAGTCCAGCGGCAGCAGCGCCCAGCCAAATGATCAGTTGCAGATCCCCCACCCCACGCCCGGTGGCCCTCTTGCGTCATACAGTTTCTCTCTTTAAAAAAACAAAAACAAAACTTGGGGGGTGGGAGAAGACAATGCTGGGACAAATGCCAACAGGAGAAACAATTATGTAACAGCATTGAGAAGAAGGCAGACCCAAAACTGTATTTGCCTTTTAATTTTGTGTTCCCTTCTCCTCCCCTCCCCCCTCTCCTAGTTTTTCTGCCGGAATAAGCTTGGATCTGGCTGCACTTTGCGCCCTGGAGTTGAATTTGTTTTCAGGGCCCGCCCGGTTGCAACATCTCCCTTCGTTCCCGCCGCAGAGTTGCTGAACGTCCTGGGAAAGAGGAATCTTTCTACCGAATTTGCCTAGCCTTTTCCCCGACCTCTTTCCCTTGTAAAAAGTGCGGTTGGACCCGCGAATCCTTCTCCATCATAAATTGCCTTCCGAGTCCAATCCACTTTTCGATCCAATGTTATAACTGGACCCCGATTGTAAGAGAGAAACCCGTCGGTTTCTTTCCGACATCGAATTCGTAATTCTCAACCCTTGAAACACTCGGCTGCTTTTCTTCCAAAAGATTTCTGGCACTCTCCGGATTACCCATGCAACACACACACACACACACACACACACACACACCTCGCGCGTGCCTTTTTCTTTCGCTCTTTCAAACTGCCTCTGAACTTTATCCCTTTTTTGTTTCAAACCAGGACCTGTCTTTCAAATAGAAGCCTACCTGTAACAAAAATACATCTTAGCTGGGAGAGATTTTTTTTTTAAATGTTTCATAAGTTCAAAACGAAAACTTTGGCTTAGAATCTTTTTTAAATATTTCATTCTGTACAAAATGGCTTCGTGTTTCCAGAATCTGCCCAGGAAAAAGATACACTAGGCTTTCAAAAATCTAACTCAGATGTACTGTACTGTTTGCTCAACCAAACTGATCTAGGGTCAAAACAGTAAAATTTGGTTAGTAGATGACAAATTGTTAAAGCACTACATTAGTAAAGCACCATTTAATAATGCACTATAATTAAAGCACTACATTGCTTTTTTGTATTGTTAGCAAGAAAATTACATGAATAGCTCTTAGGTGGCAAAGTGGTTCCTCTTCAGGGAAGACTTTATTTTCCCTTTACTTTTTAGGTAAAGAGATCAGCCACTTGTTGCAACATATAAGTAGCTCTCCTGCTTCTAAATTATAGAAATGGAGCAGGTGCCTGACCATGAGAGGAGGCTGGTAAGCTCTCTGAAATGAAACACCAGTTGGAGAGGATTCACTCAAATCTACAATATCCCTTCTATTCATAAAGTGCTGTGTCCTTTCTGAATTCCTAAAGCATAATTAATTAAAATACAATGTTACACTCAAGTGCAGTGCATTTTTTTAATTAATACATGTAAGAATCAAGCCTAAACATATATTTTTAAAGATATTAAAAGCTAAAAGTAGATGAAGAATGCTTTTGAATGCAATTCATTTTTATTTTGATAGCAGAGATCTCTTCCCTATTTTATACAGGACTATAGTTTTCTTTAAATCCCTGCAAATAATATGATACTTCAGAGAAGTTGTGCAAAACAGTGAGCTGCTGAAGTGTTCACCTTTCTTGACTGACTGACTTTGGAGATAAAATGCTGGTCTTTGGCAGGATTATACTCATATTTTTCTGGAGGTTGTGTAGCATTAGAGGATATGGACACAGAGATGCCTAATATTAAGTACTGAAATAATGTTTAAAAGATACTTGTAAGCATAAGACTTCATCTTCACAGTCTTTGTTCCTTGTGTCCCTTGATTCATTTCTATTGTAATCCCTCATCACATTTTCCAATGTTCCACTTCCAGTTAGTCACACACCCAGAATTCACCCTTTCCCGACCTCTTCTTTCAGCTGTCTTGGATCTCCAAATCAAAATCTCAAAAGACTTGAACTTCTCCTCTGCTTCCTGGTTCTCTGACTCAGGAATACCATCCTTGAAAATTCTAACAAGGCTGCAAGGATGAGGATTGTACAGCAATCATTCACAAAAGAGGCATTCTGTTCTCTGTACTGTTCTTAAGTGTACTTAAGATTGAAAGCAAGCTTCACTTTAAGCAACCTTAATCAGCTTTGCCTAATTTGGTGTCTTCTGGACAGAGACAGTTAGTTGTATATGATGGGGATTTTAGGTTAACCCATTGAAAAGCTCTGCCGGAAAGCTGATCTATAGGAAGCTTGAGGCTTCTTCTGAGAGGTGTGATTCATTCTCTCCCTCCCTCCCTCTCTCTCTCACACACACTTTTTATAGTTAAATAAATGAACTAAAAGAGATCCTGAGTTCTAGTCCCACAAGTTGGATACTGGCTTGGGAGGAATGGATGATTTTGGACAGTTTGCAAGGCATGTTTGCTTACCCACAAGGATTTAGTAGTCTGAGCATGTAACTCCCCCCCCCCCCCCCCAGCATTAGACAGCTCTGCATCTTCCACATCTGCCTTCTTCTCTTTCTACCATTCCCTTTCCAGGAAGAAAAGGAAAGAAAGAAGAAAGGAAAGGGAAAATGGGAAGGAAGGAAGAAGGAAAGCAGAAAACAGGAAAAAGCGCAGAAAAGGAAAAAGGAGAGAAGAGGTAAAAAGAGGAACAAAGGAAGGGAACAGAAAAAAGTACAGTAAAAAGAAATGGTGGAGAAAACAGGAAAGAAGAAAAAAGGGAATGGAGAGGAAACCAGGTAGGGGAAAAGAAAAAGAAAGAAGGAAGGGAAATGAAGAATGGGAGGAAGACTAATGCAGAAAATATAGAAAAGAGGAATGAAAAACAGAAGGAAGAAAAGAAGAAAAAAAGTGGGTGGAGAGGAGGAGGAGGAGGAAATGAGAATAAAGCAGGCAGCGAGAAGAAGGCGAGAAAGGAATAAGGACCCTGGGAAGAAAGCGTCTTCTCTCTGCCAATCCTCCCCGCTGGAACGGCGCAGACATTCCCCCTGTTTCTCCGGCCTCGATGAACCCCAGAGGACCGTGACCGAGGACCGAACATCAGGGGTTCCCCAAGAGGCAGGCGACAGCGAGGCAGAGCAGAGAGCCCCAGCGAAAGAGCGACTCGGGGTTAATTCGATGGGAAGAGACACGAGGGAAGCTGGGTGCGGCAGGGGAGTGGGATCTATTTTCTCTCAAAGGTCCGAGCCTTCTGCAAAGGAAATGAAAGCAGAAATGAGCCTCCTACCCTACCGCTTTGGGCTCGGAAAGCCAGGAACAACTCCCCACTGGCGATGGCTCAGCTCTAGTCGCCAGCACGAGCTTACACGTCCCGCGGGAGCCCTGAGCCAGAATTTGTCCTGCCTCCTGTTGGGACGGGTGGTATCAGTGCAAGCTGTTTAATCAAACGTCCTCTCCATCCATGAAAAGACAAAAAGGGAAATAGTATTTTAGACGCTAGCGGATTGTTCCATGCCAAGAAGGAATACACTGTTATGATTGGCGGTACAGTCAGCCAGATGTTTAGATTTGGCATTTTGTCTACTTATCCACTAGGATAAGGCAAATGTTATTTAATAATGTTAAATGTATTGTTATTACCGTGTATGTAGCACGCAATAAAATTCACACTCAGATGAAAACTTAATAATTCAAGTCCTAATCAAAACATTTTAAAAAATATGAAAATAAAAAATAAAACTATTTCCCTGCATCATTATGGCACCACATGGTTTGCAGGAAAAGTAAAGGCAAAGCAAAGCAAGGGCCTTGTAAAGCTCCTTTCAGAATACACCAATACAAATAACTGGGACTTCAATTAACCATCTCTAAACTGAACTAATAACATCTGACTATTATTTTCTTCCAGGCCTGCCAAATGTGTGAGAGGCTCACAGAGCAGGGAACCAGCATTTCCTGCAGCATTCATTATCCTACTCAATTTCATAAATATTGTTAATATAATAGTGGATCCTTATGAAAAAAATCTGAGAGTTTATCATAAACAGTTTCTCTAACAGCAAGCAGGATCAGCTAATTTTGGAATCCTTCTATTCCATTATTTGAAAGATTCAGCTAGCAAAGCGTAATGATTGAAAAGAAAAATACAGTTCTTCAAATTAAATATTGTAGTGCTAAATTAATATTAACAGAATTATAATATGAATTTTCTCTCAGTCTGCAATTATTGGTTGTGATATGATCTATTTTCATTTCTATACTTCCACACAGTGGACTCATAAGCATAAAAGCCATTTTAGAATGAGTCATGCCTATGAAACATTTTAACACCTGGTTTACTTAACCATGATTCACTGAATTAAGCCAGTGCTCAGGATTGCTTATTAACCTGGCCATAAACTAAAGTTTCTGGCTAAATTTGCATAACATTGAGCCACAAATAAACAACCTTAAATTAGGATTGTGATGTTGTTCGAATATAGCAATATAGGAAAAAGTGATTTTCCCTCAAATTTTTATCATATAGAAATTATAAATTGAATTTGTTTTATATTTGAGTTGCAGATCTTGAATTTCAAATCTGAAATTCTCCTACCACCACAAATCTCCTACCACCACAAGACCATAAAGGGAATCAAAGCTTATATTGTTCAAGTATTAGATTATTTGCTTATTGGTGCAAAGTTTTGATCTACATTTATTTAAACCATGATTAGGGAACATGATATTTTCAATCTAGATATGCCCCTAGAGATCCAGCTTGAAAAGTTTGACCTGGAACAAAAATATTTTTATGTAGATATTATAGATAACAATAAAACTCAATTACATAGTCATCTAGGAATGTCATATTCCTAGACATCTGGGGCTGTAAACTGTGAAAACTAGAAAGTATTGGTGAAAATCCATGCAAGTTCCCAGTTAATCTAAGATAGATTTCTTCTTATGGATGAAAAATTGTGTGCTCCCAGAACATCTGCATATTTTGTAACTAATGTCCTTAATAAATTCAACTCAGCTTGCAATGGTTTGTGGGTTAAAAATTTAAAAACCAAGAAACAAGAACAATATACCTGAAATTCTAGGGCTTAGAATCTGCATATGAAAATTCTTTTGTTTTTATATCTAAAGTTTCAATTCAGAAATAACAAATAGTGCTTTGTACACAGAACAAACTGATAATGCCATTTAGAGCACATGAACTTGGTTGCAAAGAACTCAGCTGAGTTGCAACAATGTTTTAAGATTCAGTGCGGAAGGAAGGCCTCTTTGAAATCTATAGAGAGATCAAGCATTGAGGTTTTATACGTTGCCAAGTTCAGAATATTCTGAGATGCAATCTGTTGTTGAAAGTCCTAGATATTTTGAAGGTTCATATCACTAGGCCAAAAAGAGGAGTGACAATTACTTACATTTGTCAGAAAATA
Organism: Laticauda laticaudata; assembly: GCA_004320025.1. NCBI lineage: Eukaryota > Metazoa > Chordata > Lepidosauria > Squamata > Elapidae > Laticauda > Laticauda laticaudata. Next base: position 20,584 of record BHFT01038769.1, read on the forward strand.
AAAATTGAAATTCCTTGTTTCTTTATGAAAACCTAGTTTTAAAATAATGATTTCAAGTCGGGCATAGCTAACTTGGGTTCAAAATAAATAAATATAAAACTATGATTTAGCCTCATTCTATTTTTACATCTGTGGAAATGAATTATAAAAGGCAGTTTGGAATATATTGGTTCCTCTGTAAAATGTAAGTATTTAATACCTGCAAATTGACAGCTAGAAGAAAAACCTTTCTTGCCACAAGTAGTCATTAAAAAAAGTTGTACTGAAAGGTTGCAGCCTGAACATTCTGGTAAGAGAAAGGAGGGGAGGAAGAATATATTAAGATGAACTGAACTCAACCAATTTTCTGGATAGCTTGTTTATGGAAATGGTTTGACACATAGAAATATGAAACAAAGCTTTAAGCAAAGTATAGCATTCAAAGAACCTCTGAAAACTAAGTTGTTTTTTTACATATCATATACATTATTTAGGAAGGGAAAAAGGAAGGAAGGAGTAATTTCCTAGTATTGCATCTTTTCAACTATTCTGTGTATATATAAAATAGAATTATCAAGCTCAATTACTTCTTAGATTTATTTTGGATTAATCCAGTTATTTACATTATTTTCCTTCTTAAATATCACATTTCCTCCTGGATAGCACTGGAGGCATGGATACCTAATCCAGCCATTTTGCCTCCAGAAATGGCCATCACCTGCCATTGGGAAGTTAATCAAATTGGTATGGTGAGACATTTTTTTCTTGAGTATGCTGATCTCAGATATATTGCTTTCAAGCTTAGAAAATCCATTTCAGACATGGCAATAATTAGCGATATTTTCCCTATAATCAACAAATGTCACCTCTCAAGAATTTTCCATAATCAATAACAATTGTTCTAATCCATTTCAAATTGCAGTTCTTAACTTTATCCAACCTAATATCCCACATATATGTTGGGCATTGATTCTCACTAAGTCTGTACAGGTAGGAATGATGGGAACAAATGCCTAGTGTGTTTGACGAAAGCTTTAGTGCACATTAACTTGGGAGAAAAAGCATTTTACTGGAAGAAGACTAGAGTGTAGTCTTCAGAATTATACTCTGTATTTAAATATGCTTTGATTCAGCCCAGTGAGGTACATTTATTGGATAAAGAATATACGAACTATAATTAATTCACAATATTATAGTACATTAGATTAATAATTGCTCTCATTGAATTCTGCTATTAGCATCATTCCAAATTGTCCATTTTACTACTCCAAATTAAAAAACAATAGAAAAATATTACAGTGCTCTGTATAATTTCAGATATACTGTAGTTTTCTTTGATTTTAATACAACTTTTTGCTATAGATTTCATTTTACTTAAAACTCTAACATTAAACATTTAGTTATTTCTTTGTACTCTTTTTTTTTGTTTAAAAGGTTGTATCTGGTGTTTCTCCATTGATGCAGATTGCAGTAAATTCCCTATCTCAGGATTATTAACCCAAATTGTGAATCATCTCTCACATCAAAACATATTTTGCTATTTTAGTTTCTAATTTAAATTTGTCTCTATAACCATCACAGACTAGGAATTTATGACTTTCTCATTTTTTTACACATAAAACTTCTAGAAGCAGAACTGTTAAATCAATATTGTTTGATTTGGTCAATGAAAATGTATTAATTAGGAATTTACTGTAAAAAGATAGTAAGTTTTTTTGCAATAAATATCTTATAAGGCAGTGGAAAGTTATGTTAAGAACACTGTTATAGCTACATATTACAGTTTAAAAAGTGGTGTTTGGAGAACTACTTTTGCTGAGTGTTATTTGCAAATTCTTACTGGAATAATTTATAAGAAATTATAGAACTGCAACCAACTAAGGATATGGGATTCTTTGAATCAATGTCAGCGGCTAAAGGCTATATGAATGAATCCATTAAGTTTTCTTACAAACAGTTCAAAAGCAATTTGTATTGTCTTCTTCGGGATATTTTCAATTTCCCAGTTTAACCCAGTCCTATTTTCCTAATTATCTCCCACCCAAACACTAATCAGATTCAATCCAGATGAATATTTTAATAAGCCAAGATTAGTCATATCTTGACTAGTATGCATTAACAACTCTTATTATAATTTCAACAGTTTTCCTTAGAAAGTTCCATTTATTTGAATAGGAATAAACTATATTTAGTAGTCGTTTGCCTTTGACTATCTATTTTGTAAAATAACCTCTTTATGATGAGGTCAGAAATTGCGCTTAGTGTTTGCACATGGACACACACATCCCTCCAAACATGCCCATGCATACAGATTTACTCAGACAAAACCACTTTTAAATATTAGGTTGGATTTAGATACAATTAATTCAGAGTTATTAAATTATTTTAAAATATTAGCTGAAAAAGTACATGTATGCAGATCTGCATACCATAGAAGATTTTAAAATTGGATGTTAAAGGAGTAATGTCTAAACTTCTGAATCAGTTTGTGTGTGATGGCTTGAGGTTTCTTCTTTTCTTATCTTGAGGAAATAATCCAATTATGTTAAATTCAATGGTTGTTCTGTTGATTTCAACAGTGGAAAGTTTTAAAGAATAAAGCAATGTTTTAACTTTACATCAATACAGAACCCTTTATTTCTCTCCTAGCGTTATTTAGAGTGGAATGCTTTCTTTAATAACTCCTTTAAGGCCCTATCACACTGGCCGACGGATGCAAAACGTTTGTAAAAAGGACACAGCGGATGAGAAAAATGTTCCAT
>BHFT01038770.1:0-44516 GCA_004320025.1 Laticauda laticaudata
AAGCTGGATGAAGGATTCCAAGTGTGGCCTTACCAAGGCCTTATAAAGTGGTATTAACACTTCATGTGCTCTTGAATTCTATCCCTCTGTTTATGCAGCCTAGAACTGTGTTGCCTTTTTTTCTAGAGCAATGTGTTTCAAACTTGGCTATTTCATGTTGCATAAACTTCAACTGCCACATTAAGTTGCCACGTTTGAGAAACACCGTTTTAGAAGCTGCTAGCTCTTACACTTTTTGCAACCAGAAATTTATGTACTAAGCATAAATTAAGCATAAAGGCCTGCAGCGTGCTAACCTATCACAATTATTTTATCTTGTTCCAGGTGATAAATGTTTACCCGTGGTGTATTTTTGGGAAAAAAAAACTTTTTTTTTCATTCAAATTTTAGGATCCACATTTTGTCCTTGACGTTCCCCTTGGAGTAATAAGTAGAGTGGAAAAGATCGGCGTGCAGAGCCACGGAGACAATTCTTGCGGCATAGAGATTGTGTGCAAGGTACAGATTGGATGTCTGCAAAGATTCTCTGTCATGCAAATTTCAAGTTTGTAGGCTTTACGGTTCTGGAGATTTTGTGATGATGCCTGAGTGGCATTTCATGTTTATATATATGATTTGTTTGTGGTGATCCATTGATGAGCAACTTTCTCAAGCTGCTCACAAATACTGTCCTAGAAATCAAAAGTGTAGGATGGAATTTTACTGTGCCCGAAGCACGAATGAAACCTGATCTTCTCCAGCGAGAATTGCCAATGTAAAATGCTTAAATTTCTATAAAGTGCTGTAATTTTATATATATATATATATAAAAAACCAGTCAGACCTAAAGATATCTTTTGACAGGATATGAGAAACTTGCGGCTTGCTTATAAACAGGAAGAACAGAGACTGGAGATTTTTCAGAACCTGATTACGCGAGCATTTCCTCTTTCTCACGGGCTGGTAAGCCTCAACAAAAAATTCTTACTCCTAGCAAAACACATAAGGAAGAATAAAAGAATGTAAATACCATGTTTCCCCGAAAATAAGACATTGTTTTTTGTTTTTTGTTTTTTTGCCACCAAAAAAAGGTATCAGGTCTTATTTTCGGGGGGGGGGAAATGTCATCCACTGACTAACCTCACCTCCTTTTCGCTGTCAGAGGTCTTCAGGAACTTCTTCTGCGGCCAGCAAGGCTTCCATAAAGGCCTCTGCAAGCAATAACAGAGCTCTGGATCGATCCTGAGCTTTGTTATCAGGTCTCGAGGCCTTCAGGAAAGCCTTGCTGGCTGCAGAAAAAATAGGGCCAGCCAGCCAGGCATCAGGGTGTGCAAGGCCTGGTTACAAGTGTCCAAAAGTAAGTAGTAGGGCAGGGAGGGAGGGAGGGAGGGAGGGAGGGAGGGAGGGAGGAAGGAAGGAAGGAAGGAAGGAAGGAAGGAAGGAAGGAAGGAAGGAAGGAAGGAAGGAAGGAAGGAAGAGCAGTAGCACCTAGATTTATATACTGCTTCACAGTACTTTCCAGCCCTCTTGAAGTGATTTACAGAGTCAGACTCTTGTTCCCCAGTAATCTGGCTCCTCGTTTTACCCACCTCGGAAGGATGGAAGGCTGAGTCAACCTTGAGCTGGTCTTTTTTCAATGCCGTTTTAACTTTGAATGGTCACTAAATGAAAAGTTGCAAGTCGAGGACTACTGTAATATTAAAAATGAGTTTGGGTGGTTATGTTTGCTGGAACGTAGGTTCATTCTTGCTTCTCAGAATAAAATCTGTCTATGGAAATCAAGAAGCGAAGTTCAGTGACACTAACCTTGGCTTTTCTTTCGTTGCATCCAGCCATTCTTTGCATTCTCTTACAAAGAGAAATTTCCTACTAACGGTTGGAAGGTTTATGATCCGGTGGCAGAGTATAAAAGACAGGTGAGTCTGGTTGATTTTCATGTTTTGTATACCATCAGTGTATAGGAAAAACAATAGGAAAATAATCATAAAAAATGTATATATTTGAATACGAATTCTCTGCCAAGATACTCAAGATTGTTTACAGTATACAGTAGAGCTAAATGGATATAATGCATAAAGAAGATACCTGAAGAATAAGGAAAATATCAGGTGTCTACCTGTTTAATATACACACCAGGAATTTTAAACTTTAAGCTGCCTGCTTGGTGTGTTCCCAAACATTATTGCATTTGTGTAATTTTAATCCAGGGGAAAAAAATATCACTCTACCGAACTATTTATCCCAATTAGGTTACATTTGCTTCCGGCAGTTGGTTCGTCATTATCAAAGTTTGATGTATATAAAAGTGTTTTGTTTTTCCAGGGTTTACCCAACGAGAGCTGGAAAATATCCAAAATTAACAGCATGTATGAATTTTGTGACACATATCCCGCCGTTCTTGTTGTGCCAACCAGCGTCAAAGACGAAGATCTCTCCCGGGTGGCTGCTTTTAGAGCAAAAGGCAGAGTTCCAGTAAGTAAGATGGAGATTAAAAATGGAAATGTTGATGTCAAACTTCTTCACACCCTCACACCATAAACTGACGTGTTTTCATGACTGCTTAAATTATAAACCAGATCATTCCTCGAGGATATAGGCTGAATCTATATTAAGTAAAGCTGGATTGAAAGAGGATGTGCTGAGTTTTAAAAGTGGAGGAAGAAGAGCATTTAGCAGACTTACATACTGCTTTGCGATACTTTATAGTCCTCACTATGCAGTTTACAGAATCAACCTATTGCCCCCAATAATCTGGGTCCTCATTTTACCAACTTCAGAAGGACGGAAGCCAAAGGTCAACTTTGAGCTGGTCAGGATCGAACTCCTGGCAGAGGGCAGAATTAGCCTGCAACACTGCATTCTAAACACTACACCGCCACAGCTCCATCTCCTCCTACCTATGACTCTATCAATGTAACATTGTTTGTATCCTTACAATTTTTATTATTATTCTTTTATTGACTGTTTGCTAGTATGATTTGATAGGCCCTAGCTCATTATGTGTCCTAGTATGATTTATATGTTTTATATGTTTCCTAGTATGATTTATACTACACTATGACTACTACATATGATTCTTGACATATGTATCTTGAGACCATATGCACCAAAACAAATTCCTTGTATATCCAATCACATTTGTGTCCAATAAGAATTCTAGTCTAGTCTAGTCTAGTCTATTGATAACCTGTGCTGTGTCGATAAAATTAGTCTGATAGCTGACAATATAAGGATCTTCAGGCTCAAGTACTAAAATTCAAGAAGCTCAGTGAAAGAATAGAAGGAGATGTAATAGGTATTCCAGATGTTTTAAGTGGGCAGAGTTGTGTAAAAATAGTTGTCTGTCGGGGTTTTGTTGTTGTTATTCTTGGAATACTGCATCCAGTTTTGGTCAGCTCAATAGAGAAAAGATGTTGAGAGTCTAGAAAGAGTGCAGAGAAGAGCAAGAAAGATTATTAGGGACTGGAGGCTAAAACAAACGGGAATTGGGTATGTCTAGTTTAATGAAATGAAGAACATGATAGCAGTCTTCCAATATTTGAGGGGCTGCCCCAAAGAAGAGGGAGTCATGCTATTCCCCAAAGCGTCTGAGGGCAGGACAAGAAGCAATGAAGGGAAACTAATCAAGGAGAGAAACAACCTTAGAAGTAAGGAGAAATTTCCCAACAATGAGAACAATCAGTGGAACTCCTTGCCTCCAGAAGTTGTGAATGCTCCAACACTGGAAGTTTTTAAGAAGAGATTGGACAGCCATTAGTCTGAAGTGGTGTAGAGTTTCCTGCCTAAGCAGAGGGTTGGACTAGAAGGCCTCCAAGGTCCCTTCCAACTCTTTCATTCTGTTCTTGCTATTTTGTACTGTATCTGATTGCTTCCTATTGGTTAATTGCATCTTCTTCATGCATCCCATTTCACGTGGTGAATTTCAGCAAGGGTTTTATTGGTAAATTAGTTTCTTTCTCTCCTCTTCCCCCCCACCCCCACCCCATCCTTCACCTCCACCCCCTCTCTTAATCTAGGTGTTATCCTGGATTCACCCCGAGAGCCAGGCCACCCTCACTCGATGCGGCCAGCCTCTCATCGGGCCAAATGACAAACAGTGCAAAGAGGACGAGAAGTACCTACAGACCATCATGGACGCCAACGCTCAGTCTCACAAGCTTTTCATCTTTGATGCGAGGCAAATGAGTGTTGCCGACACCAACAGGGTAGGAGAGACACACAGGAGGAGGAAAGGGAGGATTAAAGGAGCTTCGGCAAAGCCCCAAAAAAGGCGATTTGGTTTCAGTTGAAATGTCAACTTGTCAAGTGTTCATTATTATTTTTATCCCACCTTTATTGTTTTTATAAATAACTCGAGGCAGTCAACGTAACACTCCTTCCTCCTCCTGTTTGCCCCACATCAACAACCTTGTGAGGTGGGCTGGACAGAAAGAGAGAGAAAGAGGGAGGGAGGGAGGGAGAGAGAGAAAGAGAGAGAGACAGACAGACAAATATTGAAAGAGAGAGAGAGAGTGCACTGGCTTAAGTCACCTAGCTCCACTTTCATGCAAAAAGTGGGACTAGAACTCATCGTCTCCTGGTGATTGGGCCAAAGTTACCCAGCTGGTTTCCATGCCTAAGACAGGACTAGAACTCCCAGTCTCCAGGTGATTGGCCCATAGTCACCCAGCCAGATTTCAAGCCTAAGGTGGATCTAGAACTCCCAGTCTCCTGGTAATTGGCTCTTCAGTTGCCTAGCCAGATTTCATGCCTAAGGCAGGACTAGAACTCTCACTCTCCTGGTGATTGGCCTATAGTCAGCCAGATTTTATGCCTAAAGTGGGACTAGAACTCCCAGGTCTCCTAGTGGTTGGCCCACAGTCACCCAGCCAGCTTTCATGGCCGAGGCAGGACAAGAACTCACCCCCTCCCGGTTTCTCGCCTGGTGCCTGAACCAATAGACCAAACTGCTTCGCCACACAATGCATAAGGGTGATGGAAACTGATTGTAATTTTAGGCCAAAGGTGGCGGGTACGAAAGCGAAAGCGGCTATCCCAACATGGAATTGATCTTTTTGGAAATCCCGAATATACACGTGATGAGAGAATCGTTGCGTAAACTGAAAGAAATCGTTTACCCCACCATCGATGAGTCCAGGTGGCTGTCCAACGTGGAGAGTACGCACTGGCTGGAGTATATACGGGTAATGTGGGATCATGTTGTGCTTATATCATGCTTCTCTTTCGGCTGCTTTCTCTCTCCCACCAGGAAAGATTTTATATCGAAGTAGTTATTTTAGAGCAGAGGGATCCCACCTTGGCCACTTTTAATATCTGCGGACTTCAGCTCCCAGAACTCACCATGCAGCCATTCTGACTGGGGAATTCTGGGAGTTGTAAGTCCAGAAGTCTTTAACGTTCCCATGGTTGGAGACTCCTGCCCTAGCTCAAGGACTGCCTGTCATGAGAAGCCACTCTAAAGGTTCCTTGTTTGAACTAAGGCAATGGGTTTTCAATGGAGGAGAGTGCGTCTGTGGATTAGACAATCATTTGTCTGAAGTGGTGTAGGGTTTCCTGCCTAAGCAAGGGGTTGAAGACCCCCAAGGTCCCTTTCCAACTCTGTTACTTTATCTATCTCATCTTGGATTTTTCTTCTCTTTTCTTTTTTTCCAAATGACACCTCTCTATTTACATTGTTAACGGTATTGTGTCATAGATATTATATTTACTTACATTTATTTCTATACATTAATCCTTATTCCTATTTTCTTTCCACTTATACCATTTATCCCATACTGCATGGCATTCTGATTCCTCCTTGCCTTTTAGTTAACAGATAATCAGAGTTGGAAGGTACCTTCCTTGTAGGTCATCTAGTCCAACCCCCCCGCCCAAGTGGGAGACCCTACACCATTTCTGACAGATGGGAGCTCAATCTCTTCTTGAAAGTCTCCAGTGATGAAGATCTCCCACAACTTCTGAAGGCAGCTTCTGTTCTATGGGTTGATGGCTGTCACTGTCAGAAGACTTCTCCTTATTTCCANCTATGGGTTGATGGCTGTCACTGTCAGAAGACTTCTCCTTATTTCCAGGTTGAATCTCTCCTTGATCAGTTTCCATCCATTATTCCTTGCCTGGCCTTCATTTGAAAATAGCTTGACCCCTTCCTCCTCTCTGTGGCAGCCCCTCAAATATTGGAAGGCTGCTATCATGTCTCCCCTGGTCCTTCTCTTTAGTTGACTAGCCAGGCCCAATTCCTGTAATCGTTCTTCATATGTTTTGGTCTCCAGTATCCTAATCATCCTGGTTGCTCTTCTCTGTACTTTTTCTAGAGTCTCAACATCTTTAGAAAAGTTCTATTATAAGTTTGTCCATCTCAGCACATTCTAATATTTTTTGTATTAACATCTCTTCGGACGGTATGTTATCTAACTTCCAACTGTGTGCAAAAACTGTCCTCACTGCTGTTATTATATGCAATATGATGTATTTGTTTGCTAAATTTCTCTTTAATTATTCCCAGTAGAAATAGTTCGGGTTTCGAATTATTCAATATTCTGTTATCTCCTGTAGCCATCTTTGTACCTTTGCCCAATATTTTCTGGCTTTGGGGCATTGCCACCACATATGAAAGAACGTTCCATCTTTCTGCTTGAATTTCCAGCACTCTAATTTCCCATTTGGATACATTTTTGCCAATCTCACTGGCGCTAAATGCCATCGATAGAACTTTTTATACTGGTTCTCTTTATAAGCTGCTGACAGTGTTAACTTGTAGTTTTGGGTCCATAATTTTTCACAATTATCTAGTTCTACACTACGACCTATATTAATTGCCCAGGCTATCATTGGCCCTTTTAACTATTTCTTCCTCTTCTTCTTTTTGTCTAAAAGATGCTTCTGGCTGGAGCTGTGAGAATTGCTGACAAAATTGAATCGGGCAAAACCTCGGTAGTCGTACATTGCAGCGACGGTTGGGACCGTACCACTCAGTTGACTTCCTTGGCGATGCTCATGCTGGACAGCTACTACCGGACCATGAAAGGCTTCGAGGTCCTCTTGGAGAAGGAGTGGATGAGTTTTGGCCATCGCTTTGCTATGGTGAGTATCATGCAAAATGGATGCCAGGATTCTGGCGATCATCCTAACTAAATCATCAGCCTCAATCCAAGCTTTAAAAAAATTCAAAAGATTTATTAGGAGCGACATGCCGGCATGATCTGTATGAAGCCAACTGTCAGGATTCTGGCAGTTACTCCAATTAAATCATGAGCCTCAAGCCACACTCCCAAAACTTCTTTGGATTTATTAGAAATTAACATGCCGGCATGTTAACTGACTGAGATACGTAATTCACTGTCACCCTTGATCCTGCTTTCCCCCCCACCCCTCATCCATAGCCAAGAGTCATCAATCATGCTCTCCAATTAGATTTTTTCAGGGCAGAAGCTTCAGTCATCTAATCAGTCTTTGTAGAAAATATGAATGGAATGTACTTTCGATTCCACACTGCCGCCTGCTCTTTGAAACTCCCCCTCCTTTCTGTTGACAACTATAAAACATGTATACAAAAAGGTTTATGAGTTGACACTGACTCTGAGATACCCCCTGGCGAGGTATCATAATTCAGATTCTCCAACTGAAACACATTCATGGGCTGGGTGTCATCACTCACTTTCTCTAATAAAGGATTTTGGAGGTTGTCTAAGTTACAATCTTTGTGAGATAAGCTTGGAATGTGCTTCTGATTTTATTTGCCGAATGCTCCTTCAGGTCTCCCCCCACCCCTTTCTCATGGCAACTTGGAAACAGTCATAGGAATGTTTTACAAGTTGACAACAGAAAGGAAATCTTGCAAAGGGCAAAGGGTCCAGAGAAAATGGTTCAACAGAGGAAGCCGATCTCCATCCTGGTTTTGGTTTAGCAACTTCCTCTTGGATTGTCCCAAAGGTGCTCGCCCCCAGAATGGCTCTGTCTCCCTCCCCCCCCCAACCCTCCCCCCCCCCCCCACGTCTTCTCCCCCCCGCGCTCCCAAGCCCCCCCGCAACCCCCCCCCCCTCGCCAGAAGGGCAACCTAGGGAGTTTTTGCGTTTTTCATTTCGGAAGACATTTCTCTTCTTCATCAAAAGGAAGCTGCTTCAGCTCTGGACTGGGATGGTGGGAAATGGAAGGATTGAATTGATTATTCCTGCAGACAGTGGTTTCATTTTGTGCATCTTGTTCGGAGAGTATGTATGGGGAGGGCGCGAGCGCGTGAGGAGGTTTTCTTGTGATTGCAAATGGAGCCTTCTGTGGATAAAACTGTTTGGCTCTCAATGGACCCCTCCTAAAAGGATGTTGCAAAATTGACCAGATGTCTGCAAAGGGAATAGAAAATCTTCTTCCATAATTCACCAAAATCCCAGTCAGAGTAGGAGGGAAGCTTCTTAGGATGAGAAGTCCAAACGTTCTTCTTATAGAAGATAAACTCAGAAAACGTTCAACATCGCGACTGCCTCTGAAAAAAAAAAATATACATTTGAGCAACCATGAACTAGTTGACTTGGAAATCTCCAAGGACATTTTTCCTTGGGTTCTCTATGCAGATTCTCCATCATTCCCAGTCACAATTGTCCCTTTCTCAAAAAAGCAACTTTCTCGTGGCTTCTCTTTTTTCTTGAAAAACCAATTTTCATCCAAAAAGGCTTCTTCAAGTCTTCAATAACTCTTGGATAGAAGCAAAACATTCTATTCGGAGGCGAAAAACACACCCCAAAGAAAGTCTCAGTTCAATTCCATCGTACATCATCATTCATACATTTAATGACCTCCCCATAATCCCTTGGATAGTTGAGACGAGTTAGGCACTTGAAATGGAGCTAGCAGGAGTGTTTTACTGGGGGCTGGATGCCCTTTCCTAAGTCTCCAGAAGCCAGGGGTTTGTTCTAATGGATATTTTCTCGAAAAGTGTTGCAAAAAACAGTATGAGAGAATATTATTTCTGCCTCTACCCTAGAATCGAAAAACTTACAAGGCCTCCAGATTGTTGAGCTTGATCCGAGGCTTCCACCCTTCTTAGGCAACACTGCCACCACCTCTCCCAAGAAAGTTCCAGTTGCCTTTTGTAACAAGCTATTCTTTGCCGGTTTTTTCCCCCAAATGTTTTCTATCCGTTGCTAACATCATACTCACCAGACCTGAGGGTTTTATAGCTCCTAGGCTACATTCAACTTTTTGGCTGTCCCTGTCCAGCCTCCGTAGATGCTTTTATTTTGAAGGTAGATGCTTTTATTTTATAGTGTGGTGACCAAAACTGCAAGATTCTAGGTGTGACCTTACTAAGGCTTTATAGTGTGATATCATTACCTCCCTTGATCTTGATTGTATCCTGCTGTTAATGCAGTTTAGGATTGCATTGGCTTTTTTGGCTGCCCTGAAATATTGGAATACTGCTGTCGTGTCTCACCTGAATTGCCCACCCCTGTTCTACATCCATGAATGTTGGCTGCGTCCATCGTCTGCAGGCTAGGTGTCAGCCTTCAAGATCTTCTGCTGTTGCTTTGCATCTTTTCGACTGCCATAAGTAACGGGGGGGGGGGGAGGGAGGGGAGCAAAAACTAGAGTTAGGTTTCTACTTTCTCGCCTAGCTTTCTTCTTCACTGACGCACTGGCAAACCCGTTATCAAATAGCCAAGGTAACGGACAGAGGCCTCATCATCACCTGAAGATGCCCACATGATCATATCCACAACTTCTAATTGGAAGTGTCATTTGAACTATTGGGGGTGGGAACATTTCCATCCCTTTCTATATGTGAATTGCGCGCCTAATTTCTCAGATTCAGAATTCTTTGGTTGCTACCACTTCACCTTCAGTAAAAGATATCTTTTCTCTAAACTAAAGAGTCTAAGTATTTCTTTCCTGGATTTTGAATGGAGCTCCGCCTGACACTAGGTTCCTACATGACAGCAACTTAACATATTGTTTGGCAGCAGTCAGATGGGTGGACTTCAACTCCCAGAGTTCCCCAGCTTCCTAAGTTCCTTTTTATTTTTGTTTCCCTCTCCTACAGCGAGTCGGACATGGAGACGATGATCACGCAGATGCTGATAGATCCCCTATCTTCCTACAGTTCATAGATTGTGTCTGGCAAATGACAAAGCAGGTGAGAACTTAACATATCGATTCATGTATTTATTTTACATACATATATATATATGTATATGTATGGTATTCAGCTTTGTTGGTGTATTTTCCCACCCCATTATAGTTATGCTTTTAAAGTTGTAGCAATGTTTCGGCAGAATCTCATCTGCCATCATCAGGCTTTTGTTTTGAGTTCGTCTGTGAGTCAAACTTTGAAAGTCTGACTACAGTAAAAGTCTGACTCACAGATGAACTCAATACAGAAGCCTGATGATGGCAGATGAGATACTGCCAAAACGTTGCTACTTTAAAAGCACAACTATGATGATGTGGGAAAATGCCCAAACAAAGCTGAATACCATACATGTAAGTACCCACAAAAACTTAAGAATACAAATATATATTTATATATATATATATGTATATGTATATAAATGTGTATATGCAAATGTGTGTGCGTGTGTGTGTGTGTGTAATATACCACTCAGGCATCATCACAAAATCTCCGGAACCGTAAAGCCTACAAATTTGAAATTTGGCACGTAGGTTCCTCTTGGCTTCTAGGTGCTCACTAAGAAAAGATTTTTCAAAATGACCATCAGAGCTTTAGCATTTCCTATATTATTATTATTAACACACTCCGATGCTAAGGAGTTCTACTCCTCCTTCCCACCTGAAAAGAAATCTCTTCCAAATGCAAAACACAAGCAGAGGAATTTCAGTTTTAGTTTCACAGCACCAAGCAGCTTTAGTACAGAGCAGTTGAGCTAAGCCACACCCAGGCTCCTTGCTGTCTCGTTCTTGCTCACACAGCAAATACTCTTTTCAGTTTCCAAACAGCCCTCAACTCTCACACACACTGAAAGGATGCTAGCCAGATGAATACCGATGGATGTTGGTAGGCAGAGGCAGAAATTTTTCCCCCTTATTTTCTTCCCCAAAAGCTAAGCCCGACCACATAGTTTCATGGTGAAACATGGGTATCAAGCTAGTTTTACATAGTTCAGAAAGACTTTGGAAGCCAACTTAGAAAGGGTTTGAGTTAAACTGTTTTTCAAGCAGAAAAATCTAGAGTGATTTCACTGTTTTCTCTTGCTTACGATGAGCTCACACGAGCAATTAAAAAAACCCATTTCAGGAATATTTAGGTGAAGCATTTACACAAAGCAGCAAGCATTTGAATTCTTGTCTTTTGAAATATCATAAATAAACCTTCATATCTTGCTTAGATGAATTGGCCAACCTAGACATCTGCAAGAGCTGGGATCTGGCAGCTCCACCACTGTGCATCCTTCCCACATCATTGGGAATCAAAGCCTCCATCCCTGGAGGCTTTTAAGAAGAGACTGGACAACCATTATGTTCAGAAATAGAACAGGTCTCCTGCGTGAGCAGGGGGTTGCCCTAGATGATCTCCAAGGTCCCTTCCAACTCTTGTTACTGTTACCTGAACCGCGCTAGCCCAGTTGAGCATGTTGTAACACACCTTCCCCCGGCATGTTTTTAAGTCCACGAAAAATCTCTTTACTTCAATGAGAAGTGGATTGCCTTTTACTCATGGGGGAAAATATAAACTAAGTGTGTTTCCATTTTAGTTCCCAGCCGCCTTCGAATTCAACGAGCTGTTTTTGATCAACATTTTGGATCACCTGTACAGCTGTCTATTTGGCACCTTTTTGTACAACTCGGACCATCAGCGAGTAAAAGAGGTAAATAGTCCATGTGCAACATGATGATTGGATAAAACGACGAGAAAGATATTCGGGGGTCATTTTTCCTGTAGAGCAGGAATATCTAAGCTTGGCCACTTGAAGGCCTGTGGACTTCAGCTCCCAGAATTCCCCAGCCAGCCATGCTGGCTGGAGAATTCTGGGAGATGAAGTCCACAGGCCTTCAAGTGGCCAGACATGAACACTCTTCGTGTACAGCATGAAAAGATTTAAATATTCGTCTGTCACAGCACCAAACTCCACAAAGTCTTTGATGTGAACACCATTTCTGCTCTTAAGAGCAGTTAACATTTCTAGCTGAAACGACCAGCTTAAGGGCATTATCTGACACTGAAGTGTTTGAAGTTTGATCTTCCTCCCCGGTGGGTTAGATTTCTACATTTTGGGTCTCATAATCCTCGATTTTCAGGACTAGAAATTGCAAAACCAGGTAGAAATGGAGGGCTACCTCTAAATTCTGAATCCCCATTGACTTCCAAGCCATCCAAAAGCTCCAGCTAGGTAGGATTTCTCTCATTTTTTGAGAAGAGGTGGTGTCCTTTCAAATTGCTTTCGTATTCGAAGGAATGCAGCCAAATTACATGGCTGTACCACAAGATGGAGCTGAATTACATATCCTTACTAGCCTGCCTATCAGCCTCTCATGAATGGATAATCTAATCATGCAGCTCCCTCTTTCAGGGTGGGGGGGAGAGGGAAGAAGGAAGGAAGAGGAAAAAAAAATGCCATTTAAGAGATGACTAGTGGAAACAGGTGCTTTATAGCACCGGAGGAATAGAGAATTGCGAGAAAAATCCGATAACGGATTCCAATTCTGAAACCTTGATTTAATAATGGCTGTATAAGGGAAGATTGGACTCAACTTTGAATTTTAATGACCCTGTTAAATGTAACTGTTTAATTACAACACACAATATTTAGGTAGGTTTAAGGATTACATCTGTTTTGTTTTTTTCCCTACAGTACTACTTCATTGATTCTATGCTCTAGAATTCGCTGACATTCAGACAATTTCATTGTTTCGGGTCTTATCTTATTTCCCTGTCCTCAAAACAGGCAACCATTCACTGTGACAAGTGTATCATGGCTACCCAGCTTGTTACCACACATGCCTAAATTTTAATCAATCAATTGCCCAATAAACATTTTTTAAAAATGGCTCAGTATTCTAAAATAACCTTGGCCCATTTTGTACTGGCCTAAGAACTGCCAGTAATGGTGGATAATATTCTATGCCCGTGATGGGGAACCTATGGCACAGGTGACACATAGCCATTTGTATGGGCACGCAAGCCCCGGCAAAACTTACCTTCACTGCACATTTGCATGCCTCCCAGCTGATTTTCAGCCCATTTGAGGCAGTTTTCACCCTCCTGGAAGCTTGAGGGAGGCCTCCACAGCCTCGGGAGGTCGAAAAACAGCCCTTCCGGAAATACCAGAAGTGCCAAAATGGGCCCATTTTTCACCCTCCTGAGGCTTCCCTCAAGCCTCTAGGAGGGTGAAAATGGCATTCCCCCGAGCTCCAGAAGCTGAAAATGGGCACTTCTGGTATTTCCTCGAGCCTCTGAGAGGGAGAAAACGGCCTCAAACGGGCCGAAAATCAGCTGGGAGGCGCGCACATGCTCAGTGCAGGTAAGGGGGCAGGTGTGTTGCACATGCATGTGCAGGGGAAGTGCATTGCATTGTGGGTGCCACTGCACTCATGCACTTTCGACATACCACAACAAAAAGGTTTGCCATCACTGTTCTATGCAGTCAATCCTTAACTTAAGACCAGAAATGAGCCCGAAATTTCTATGGCCAAGCGAGACAATTGTTACATGAGTTTTGCCCCATTTTACATGCTTTCTGGCCACAGTTGTTAAGTGAATCATGGCAGTTGTTCAATTAGTAAGATGGTTGTTAAGTGAATCCGGCTTCCCCATTGACTTCGCTTGTCACCAAAAGGCATTACATGACCCCGGGACTTTGCAGCGGTCATAAACACATGCTAGTTGCCAAGCATTTTAAATCCCGTGGCCTTGGGGATGCTGTAACGGTCATATGTATGAGAAATGGTCATAAATCCCCATTTTCAATGCCATTGTAACTTCGAACAGTCACTAAATAAATGTTTGTAAGTCAAGGACTGCCTGTACATAAGAATCTGCCCAATTAATCATCAGAAGTAAATTGGCTCTGGATACGGGCCGACAGAATTCAAGAGGAAGGCGAGGCTGCACTTGAGTTCCTTGTGGCAACGCCAGGATTCTAAACTAATGATGCACTTAACTTTGCCCTCTGTCTGTTCTTCTCCTACAAGCTGGATCATGGGAAGAGGAAATTAGGGGAGATTTAGGTAAGATTTAGGACAGCCACTCCCTAGAATCTCTCAGGGTATTTCTGTTAAGGAGTATAGGTTTAGTCTGGCAAGATTCTGTTCTGTCCCAAACCTTGTCTCAAGGAAACAAACAAGAAACACAGATAACAGCAAAACCTTTTAAGGATTCTTTACAAATTCTGTTCCTTCCTGGTTAAAAGGCTGTTTCAAACTAATTGTCTCTGATAAGAACAAGCCTGCCAAAGTTGGGCAAGGCTGCCAAGAACACTAGATAAAGTGACTAAGAAATATTTCAAACACAAAAGAGTCTCCAAACACAAGCCAAGATATTCCGAACATCCACAAGGCTTGAGTGCAAAAACTTTTTTGCTTCCTGCAAAGAACTCTGGTTTCTCAACTGGTTTTTATCTCTTAAGGGAGGGGCCATTACCTTGCAGTCTTACTCCTCAATTGCCCATGCTGCTGCAGCTGCTCTTTCCTTCGAGCAGCCCTGCATGCACACGCGCTGGGCACAGGCTCCTCGGGGGCCTCTTCATCACTGCTGCCAACCTCCACCATCTCCAAAGGCAGCACTGCACTCCACTCCCCGATGGTCCTGGCCCCATCCCTGCACCACTCACAGGCCCCCTCATCTGAGTTCTCGCTCTCTGAGATCTGAGCCATCCACACCTGCTGCCAGCGAATCAGAACAGATTCTGTCTGTATAAAGTATTTGCAAATAATGAACTAAGCTTCAGCTGGATTGTTTTACGGTGTTTTGGGGCTAGACCTGACAATCTGTCTGGTGCTTGCTCCTCTTGCAGGAGAAGGCAGCTCAGTGATAATACAGCATCATTTTTCTTTTAGTATACCCTTTTCATAACTTTGTTTGTTTTCCTCAGGAGATAAACACCAAAACTGTCTCTCTGTGGTCCTACATCAATAGCCAGGCGGAAGAATTCAGTAACCCTTTCTACGTCAACTACAAAAACCACGTTCTCTATCCAGTAGCCAGTTTAAATCATTTGGAATTATGGGTCAACTACTATGTACGTTGGAACCCCCGAATGAGACCCCAGGTAAGGTCTGCCTGCAATTTGTTTTGCAAATTGCAAAAAGCAAACAACAGAAGCGTCTGCTCCTGAAATAGGAATCTTAACAGCTTTGACTACATCATCCAAATAATCCAAGGGGTGATTAACAGGAGATTAGATCTGCTGGACTTTCTTTCTCTCCCTTTCATCCCGGCAACAGCTCAGGACATAATCACTGTGATGCAGTTACTAAAAACTGCAGATCAAAGTCACAACTCTTTGTTAAAAGTTAGGATCCACTGCACATTCTTAAAATGGAGGGACGTAAGCAGTGGGGTGCCACAAGGTTCCTTCTTGGGCCCCGTACTCTTCAATATCTTCCTAAACGACTTACAAGCCGACTGCCAGCAAATGAATATTGCTACTCTGGTGTGGAATTTTGGCCAAAACAAAAAAAAGCAACGTATCGGGCCCCAGTTACAGATCATTTTGAAGAAACCACAATTTGGGAAGATAGAATTCTTTATTGGCCAAGTGTGATTGGACACACAAGGAATTTGGCTTAATGCAAATGTTCTCAGTGTGTATAAAAGAAAAGATACATTCGTCAAGAGTTGAGAATCATCAGGTACGACACTTAATAATAATCATAGAGTACAGTAAGCAATCAAATCATACTAGGAAACAGTATAAATTGTAAGGATACAAGCAACAAAGTTAGTCATACAGTCATAAGTGGGAGGAGATGGGTGACAAGTGACAAGAAGATTAATAGTAATAGTAACGCAGACTTTGTAAATAGTTTGACAGTGTTGAGAGAATTATTTGTTTAGCATAGTGATGGCTTTCAGGGGAGAAAACTGTCCTTGTGTCTCGTTCTGGTGTGCAATGCTGTGTAGTTTTGAAGGTAGGAGTTGAAACAGTTTGTGTCCAGGATGTGAGGGGTCTGTGAATATTTTCACAGCCCTCTTTTTGAATGTTTTGAAGGAAATGTTTTATCAAGATGGCTGGGAACACAGCCTTTTGTGGAAAAAGCTTTTGGTAGGGAAGAACCAGACACCAATGTAGTTTACATTTTAAATAACAATAGATAAATCAGCAAATTGTTCTAAGCTTTCCCCCCCCACCACCACCACCACCCCTTAGATATAAAAGCTTGGTGCTGAAGTATAAATAGATACTATAGTCCACATTTCATTATCAATTATTCATGCAGATATTAAAGCCATCTGTGATTGTTCCTGAAATAAACATGGATAGATCTCAGATGGAGCCTTGGCCAACCAAGTTGAGGTGATCTGCTGATTCCTTCCAAAGCAAACCAGGAAGGAAGGAGGTCTTGCCACAAATAGATCTGAGGTGTTTGCACTTGGGGGTGTCCCATATTTTAAAACATTCGTCGTAGGAAATGAGGCTCCGTGTCAGTTTTCTCCTTGAAGACTTCAAGGTTAAACTGAGAAGATGCTTCTTTGATCAATATCTTTTTTATAGAATAGAATTAGAATAGAATAGAATAGAATTCAGAATAGAATAGAATAGAATTCTTTATTGGCCAAGTGTGATTGGACACACAAGGAATTTGACTTCGTTGCAAAAGCTCTCAGTGTACATAAAAGAAAAGATACATCTGTCAAGAGTCAAGAATCATAAGGTACAACACTTAACCATAATAGTCATAGGGTACAATAAGCAGTCAAATCATACTGGGAAATAGTCCATATAAATCGTAAGGATATCAGCAACAAAGTTACAGTCATATAGTCATAACTGGGAGGAGATGGGTGACAAGGAGTGATGAGAAGATTAATAGTAATGCAAATAGTAAATAGTTGGACAGTGTTGAGGGAATTAGTTGTTTAGCAGAGTGATGGCATTCGGGGAAAAACTGTCCTTGTGTCTAGTTGTTCTGGTTATTAAGTTTTAAGGTATTATAAAATACAAAATACAAAAGCAAATAAGAGGACAGTGATGGGGAAGGGAAAAAGGGAAAGAAAAGTGCGGAAGGATAGGGAAAGAAAAAGAAAAGAAAGCATTGACTTCCAACTCTCTATTACAGTAGAATAAGGCATGTACAACAAATCACAACTTTTTGTTTTACCCCTAAGAGTATGAACCAGTCATTACTATCAAAATCTATCCATCTAATCTGTTTGACCCCAAACCTGTTCTTTTTCACATCAAGCATGAAGTTCAGAAGCGGTTTCCATGTGAAAACAAAAAGGACTTATGTTCTTTTCTTCAAGTGAGGTAGTCAAAATTGACCACTTTGCTTAAAACCGAGAAGATGTTTTCTGGAAGTAAATGTGGAAACAGGGCCCACATACCGACCCAGCTGCCCAGGCATTGCACAAGATTGGCAGTGCCCAGGTCTTGTAGGGACGGCTGTTGTGGATGGGTGAAGTGCAGTAGCGCATCTGAACATTCCCTTGTGGGAACCAGCTGCATAAAAAGGGCATGTATAATTTTGAAGAACAACCCAAGAGCAGACTCCATTCCCTTCCAGCACTGATGATGCTACCTAGTTGGGTCATGAAATGTCTGCAAGAAAACAACCAAATTCAGGGACCAGGGAAGACCCCAAAGAACCGTTAAATTGACACGCATCCCATTGAAAGGAGGTTTAATTTCCCATAATTCATTGTTGGATTTCCAAAATCCCGGAAGCCATTCCTTGCTGAAATGACCTTCTGAAACCAGAAACTGGTTTGAGGATGTTGACTTTCTACTCCTCTGTCAGCTTCCTTGGGAATAAGCTCCCTTGAAGATTAACTTGAGAGAAAACATGCATCAGATTATCTGGGATGGCTAAAGATCCTGCCAGATTGAGAAAAAAAAGACCATGTGTGAATTTCCAGTTAAACTGATTTATTATTGCTTGTGCCTTTGCACAGGAATCTACTCAACTTGGCAGTGAGGGTTAGCACTATTTTGGTGCTAAATCAGGCTTGCTGGCATTCAAGAGGGGTTGGACTTGGTCTGTTTGTGACTAGGTAGCGATTCTCGGCTGATTCCTCCCTTTGATTCTCTCCCACCCCACATTCTGCCATCCCTTCTCCTCAAGTTCTCCTCTTTGTTCATCCGTGAATTAAAACAGCTGCAGGCAGTCTGTTTTGTCCAAATAAGACAAAAACATTGTGGAGTGTGCTGTTACTCAATTACAGCAGTACCCTTTTAATGGAATTCCTGTCCATTATAGATATACTGTAGGTCCCTCTCACCATGGATGGTCTTTCAGTGCATTGATATTGGTCCCATCCCTGCGTGCTTAGGCCAAAGAGGGGAATAGTCACAGTCAACACCCCACCCCACCCCACCCCAAAGAAGGCCAAAAACACCCATTGTCTTCCTGCCTGGGGGAGAATGGGTTGACTATTGGGTGCTCCGTTCTGCTCCATTCTCACACCATTCCATCGCATTATTCTAGCAGCCACGATGTGGGTGGGATCATCTTGTAGAATCAAGCAGCAGGGTTAAAATAGTCATTTTGTTGACAGATGCTTTCGGAGGAAGGGAGGGGGAAACAAAAAAGATTTAAAGCCCTTCCGAAGCAGACACACATTCGCTGCAGAACCATTTCCCATCAAATGGGTGTCCTTGAAGCTGGCAAAGGAGCCTCTGCAAGATTTTGGTTCCGTGCAGTTTGGAACAAGCCATGCCTGAAGTGCGTGGTGGTTATACGGCCTTCTCCTTGTGGGTGTGTGAATGTTGTACCACACAATGCTAGAAGGGGGGGGGGAAGAGAGGCCATCTCTTCCCCCCCCCCCCCCCCCCNCCTCATGTAAATGGTGGCAGTTGGAGCCTTGCATTCGTTGCCAGACAGAAAGCTGCGTTAGCAAAATATAGACTCCGCGCATGATGTTCCTTCCTGCTCATTGGGCTGCCGTGCAACCCGCCTATTTGTGATCTACAGGTTAGGTTCTTATAATTAGCTGTGCTGGGGGAGTAATAGCAAGCCTTCTTAATTAAACACCTAATAAATCCCGAAATGAAATCCGCTGTGGCTTACCAGCTCAATTCAGAACCAATCCTTACTCTCTCTTTCTTTCTCTGTCTCTCTCTGTTTCTCTCTTTCTTTGTCTCTCTGTCTCTCTCTTTATGTTTCTCTCTGTGTGTGTCTTTCTCCCTCTCTCTCTTTCGCTCTCTGTGTGTGTCTCTTTCTTTCTCTCTCTCTCCTTCTCTGTTTCTCTGTCTCTCTCTCTTTCTCTCTGTGTGTTCTCTCTCTCTTTGTGTCTCTGTCTTTCTCTCCCTCTCCCTCCCTCCCTCTCTCTGTTTTAATTTGCAAATTGTATCCCTACCTATCTAACCCAGGCTGATCCCTTGCAGCAGCAGCATTTCCGCCACCGGCTAAATTGGAGTGGCTTTTAAGCTCGGGTTTGCATGTGTTTCCATGTGTGCTTGTGTGTGACCTGGTGTGTTTCACCAGCCTTACTCCTTCAATTAATTGATGCTGCAGCGTATTGTGCAATCCCAGAAAAACAGGCAAATTCAGCCACTGGATTAAACATAGTGTGTGAATGCAGCTGCTCAGCCCACTGTCTTATCAGTGGCAATAACTACACACACACACACACACACACAGACACCCCTACCTTTCCAACACATGCATGAATTTGCAGTAGCAAAATTATGACCCAGAAAGCGAACAGCTGTCTCTCCGTGTTCAAACTTCCGTGAAAGAGCTCCTCCTTCAAAATAACTGCCATGGGTGCCCTTCAGAGATCTTGAGTGTACATCTCCACAATTGCCCACCACACCTCCACGCAGCAGGTGGGAAGGGCTTATCCATCCCAGAAAGGCCAAACCTCTTGGTCACCTTGAATTAGTCATCTCTCAAGCCTCCTGCAAGGTAATTTCTACCTTTGCAGCTGGGGAGGTTAACCTTCCCTCCCTCCCTCCCTCCTCTGTGTTTTCTTTTATTCCCCCCTTTTCCAAATCAGCAAAGAGATTCCTTTGTTTCTCCTAACACTTCAAAACAGCGATTTTCAACCTTGGTGGCTTTAAGACAGGTGGACTTCAGCTCCCAGAATACCCCAGCCAGCTTTGCAGTGTCTGGACTTGGGTGACTGCAGGCAACAAGAAGCCCACAAATTCACTCTCTTTGACCTTCGGACCAGTGTGGAAAGATTAATTTAAAAAAAATAAAATCCCCATCCATTCTTTGGCTTGCTACATTTCTCGGTTGCAGTTTCCAATTCCGTTAATGTAGGTCTGCATCTCACCTCTTTGTTCTCTTCGTTTGTTGCCTGCTTTTATTTTATTTTTTAATCGCTTGTGCTTCCATTACAGATCGTCCAGTGGTGGGATTCAAAATTTTGTACTTCCAGTTCTGTGGGCACGGCACAGGAAGGATACTGCAAAATCCCCATTCCCTCTCCACCTCACTAACCTGCTTTCCAGCTCCGTTCTCCTGTGCAGGGCAACCAAAGAAAACCCAGCCAATCAGCTGGGACTGATGGATAGATGGGGGTGGGGCTTGGTGGGCATGGCAATTCATCCATTCATCATATGCTTGAGCCTCCAGTCCCCTTATCATCCTGGTTGCTCTTCTCTGCACTTTTTCTAGAGTCTGGTGACCAAAAGTGGTTGCAGTATTCCAGGTGTGGCCTTACTAAGGCTTTATAGAGTGGGATTTGTCCCTCCCCTGATCTTGATTATATCCCTCTGTTAATGCAGTTTAGGATAGCATCGGCTTTTTTGGCTGCCACCACACACTGCCGAATGATGAACATTTCCAATCTTGATCCTGGCCTCTTTCAAAGCCAACCCAATCTTGTGTTCCGTTCCAACAGATGCCAATTCACCAGAACCTGAAAGAACTCCTCGCCCTCCGAACCGAACTTCAAAAGAGGGTGGAAGAACTGCACCGGGAGGCTGCAAAGCGCTCCATCTCGTCTTCCTCCGAGCGAGGGACTTCTCCTGCTGTCTCTCCTGTCCACACTTCTGTCTGACCGACCAGCCAGCCCGTGAGGTTTACTACAGACACGTTATCCGCTGCCAGAAACCCTCCCTCCCTCCCTCCCACCGGTGTTACTTGGGCTTAGGGGGAGGAGGTCCCCCCCCTATTTCCTCGGTGTCTGTTACAGCAAAGCCAGGAGCATTTCCTTGCAGTATCGCGCTATGGAGTGGTGGTTGCTCATCTCTTTCTTACCTCTCCCTTTTTTGTTGTTGTTTTGCTTTTTTAAACGTGGAGCGTTTCTGAGTCGATAGCCAAACTCTTTTTTAACTTCTTATTAAAACTTGCAGCAAAAGCAGGAAATCTGTGGGTCGGGCAAGCAGTGGGGAAGGAGAGGATGTATTCCACCTCCTCCCAGTGACAAATCATATCGAGTTGATAAGGGAAACCTTATCAGCTTCCCTTGGATACTTTGTCTAGGGTGGTTGGGCACCGGGAAGGGGAAAGCAAGCCACAACCCATGCTGATTTTTGGGGGGGGGGTGGAGGTGGGGGGGGCAGCAACCAATGACTTTGATGCACTTTGGAATGGATTTGTTTTTTTAATTATTATTATTATTATTATTATTATTCCTATAGCAGTTGTATATTTTGAATAAAGACGTTTAAAAAAAAAAGCAATGAGTGGGATTTGTCGCTTGGGAGAGAAAAGCTACTGGTTGCCCAAGGAATCTTTGAATCTCTGGATTGCTGAACATTGGGGGCCGGATTTCTTTGCACATTTTCTCTACTTCCTGCTCCTTTTCACAACAACCAGAATCGGCTCGGTTATAAGTAGTCCTCGACTTAACAACAGTTCATTTAGCAACCGTTCAAAGTTGACCACAGGACTGAGAAAAGTGACTTATGACCGTTTCTCACATTGAAGACCATTGCAACATCCCCAATCGTCATCATCTTGTAATAACCCCATAATTCCTTGTGGGGTGAAGTCAGGGCAACTGAATGGAGCTGGCAGAATGGTTACTGGCCGGATGCCCTTCCTGTTGCCAGAGTTGGGTTTTGTTCAGTAGATACATTCTCATTGTGCTCAGAGAGAGAATATCTGCCTCTATACTTAAGATCGAACTCACAGCCTCCTGATTGTGAGACGACGAGAGCTCTGCCTCTAGGTCACCGCACCCCTCCATTATAATGTCAGATTATAATTCAGTACACATGTACTGAATTTGACTACTAATGAGATCATACTAAGAATAAGAGGGGATGCTATGAAGTGTTCCATGGTACATATAAAACAGCTCGGCAGTGAAAAACACTGAGCTTGTCAGATGGAAAGCTGATTGCCTGTGTTTGAGACCTGAACACCACAAGACAAGGTTGAGTTCATGTTCCTTGCTGCAGCTCCTAGCAGTTCAAAAGCATGTAAATCATCATCATCTTTTAGCGGACCCCAAAATCCCTGACAGGGTGGCGTGTGGGCAGCTGAATGAAGCTGAGCGTTTACTGGCTGGATGCCCTTCTTGTCACCAGAGCGGAGTTCTATTCAGTAAATATATTCACATTGTGCCCAGAGAGAGAAATATGTGCCTTTACCTCAGATCGAACTCACAACCTCTTAATTATGAGGCAAGAGCTGTAGCTCTAGGCCACCACAAGAGTCCCACAGCATTCCCAAGGAAACAATAAAAAGTTAAAAAGTTATGATACTTACATGAAAGTAACCAAAATACACTTACAATCCTTGTCACAACTTCTGAGCACCCCTCATGTTTGGAAATGGAAAGCTGGAATCGGTCGTGCGATTTACATTCGGATGCTTGGCAACCAGCTCAGGGTGACAATGGTTTTGCAGTGTCCCCGTGATCTCCTTTTGCGACCTTCTGACAAGCAAAGTCAAGAGGGAAGCCAGACTCGCTTTATGACTGGGTTACTCCTTTAAGAACTGTAGCGATTCACTTAAACATTTTGGCGGGAAAATTTCTATAACGGGACAAAACTCAACAAATTTACACCAAGACAGATTCCTTGTGTGTCCAATCACACTTGGATAATAAAGAATTCTATTCTAAAAATTTCTCGCTTAGCAATGTTGGCTCAACTGCTGTTGTAAGTTGAGGATTCCCTATATTTCATTTATTTTCCAGAATTGGTTTTTATTTTTATTTTTTTCATGGCCTTTACCCCTTAGGTGACTAAGCAACTGAATTTCAGGTGGACAGAACACTATAAATTCTTAATAAGGCCACACCTAGAGTACTGCATCCAGTTTTGGTCACGACTATAAAAAAAGATGTTGAGACTCTAGAAAAAGTGCAAGAAGAGCAACCAGGATGATGAGGGGACTGGAGGCTAAATCATATGAAGAACGGTTGCAGGAACTGGGCCTGGCTAGTCTTGGGAAGAGAAGGACCAGGGGAGACAGGAGAGCATCTTCCAATATTGGAGGGGCTGCCACAGAGAGGAGGAGGAGGGGGTCCAGCTATTTTGCAAGGCACCTGAAGGCCAGATAAGGAACAATGGATGGAAGCTGAACAAGAGGAGATTCAACCTGGAAATAAGGAGAAATTTCCTGATAGTGAGAATACTCAACCGATGGAACAGAAGTTGCCTTCAGAAGTTGTGGGAGCTTCATCCCTGGAGGCTTTCAAGAAGAGACTGGACTCCCATCTGTCCGAAATGGTGTAGTTTCCTGCTTGGGCAGGGGGTTGGACTAGATGACCTACAAGGCCCCTTCCAACTCGGTTAATCTAATCTGAAATGGCTAGATACTTAGAGAATTCCCTTTCCCCTTAGGAAGCTTTTCCAGTAGCTGAATTCCCAGATTTGAACCGTAAACCCTTTGCATTCCGTCGCTTCCCTTTCAATTTTGGGCTGCTGCTCAAGAAAGACATTTTGGGGTATGGAAGACTCACAATCACTAATTGCTTCTTAGTGTTGCAGCAGATCCTGTTTCCAAATCATGACATAAGACCATGAAAGGTTGGAGAATACAGGTTTATTTTGCACAAAAGGTTCAGAGCATTCACATGACAAATTCTGAACCCCTGGCTCTTCCTTAGGCGTCACTTTTATACATATCATGACCTTAGGCTAGGCTGGGGTGTTCCTTTTATTAAGTTTTACCAAAAAAAAAAAAAAAGGATTTATAACATATATAGAGAGCAAAGGAGAAGTACACTGATTTCTCAATTATCTTCAACTGTTATTTTCCATATCCACCCTTGATTGTGGGAACATAGCTGGTTCCTTATTCCAGCAACTTTATGGTTTTACACAATATTGTTTTTAAGCAAAGCTCAGAGTCAGGGGACTTCTGCTAAATGAATACATATGTTCTGTTTAATTTTACA
The DNA here is from genome assembly GCA_004320025.1 of Laticauda laticaudata. Taxonomy (NCBI): domain Eukaryota; kingdom Metazoa; phylum Chordata; class Lepidosauria; order Squamata; family Elapidae; genus Laticauda; species Laticauda laticaudata. The sequence continues at coordinate 24,392 of BHFT01038770.1, forward strand.
GACTGCTTCATTCCCCCCTTTGAAACTACACCTAAATCTACAGATTACTGTGGAGTTTCACACATGGGGAAAGGATCCTCCATTGCATTTAATGCCTCATATTCCCACAACGCCATAGTCTTAGCAGTAGCCTTCTTTTCTACCAACATAGAAAGACTATTGGAGATAGTTTTGGCAAAGATAGGTAGAATACATGGTATAACTTACACATGCGCCAGCAATCATACCAACTAGTGCAACAATGGCCGGAAGACCAAGCAACTTAGGAAACCAAGTCCCAAAAACGTCACCAAGGTCAAACCCATTCCATTACTGGACAGGTACCTGTGCAAGATTCTCTATGCGTTTAGTACGTTGCTCGAGCCCTTGCACATATGTTAGGCATGACAAGATTAACGCTTTTGCAAAAGTAAGCAATTACAAATCCTTCTCAGATGAGTCTTAAGTTGGAAAAACGAACTTTCCTTAAACAATATAATTTATAGTTTGTTTCCCCTTTGAAGCATATTTGTATTCCATTGAGACAGGGAAGTTTGACCACACTGAACAGGAAACTCTTTGCTAGGCTACTGAGCAAGAAACATGTTGTGGTTTGTTCAACTCAGATGAGAACTGTCAACATATCAGCTTTTAAAATTTGAGACCCCTCTAGGTTATCCAGTCCAACCCCCTATTTGATACATAAAATCTTTTTAAAAGAATTCAAAAAATATATATCTGTCCACCACACATACTATCCCTACCATATTAACATCTATTTTACTTGTTCTTATTTTCAGCCATACGTAGAGAGAGGGTCAGCTTCTGGAGTGACACCAGTAAGGCCTCTTCTGCCCCATATGTGGTCTGCCCATTGCCGGTAAGGCAGTTATAGGGGGCACTTCTTCAAGTGTACGAGACTCACATTAGACTCACCCTGAATTCCCTAATTGACTTAAATCCCCAAACTAGTATTTATGATGGGGTCTTCCAAACATCATTTCAAAAGGAGATAACCTAATTCCTTTTATTACTTTTGATTCTTTAAACTTCGATAGTACCACACCTCTTACAAAGGGAATCAAACAGGAGAGAAACATTAGAACCCAGTATCTTAATACAGCAGACTTGGTTGAACCCTTCACCAACCCAATTTGCTACATTCCAAAGTTTTTATTATTAGGGCTAGCTGGTTTTGCACAATGGTATTTTCCACACTTTCCTTTTGCTAAGGGTCCCAGGACTGCAGTCATCTCCTTTAAGTTTGTAGTCAAATTTAATTGTAAGTCCATTAGCTCCCAGAGTACCATCCTCCACCTACGTGTAGGCCCTTTAGAGTTTNGCTTTCCAAGCCTGAATTCATTCCTTCGATAGGGATTCCCCTATGTTGCTTTATTAATCTCATCACACAGGGTCCAAACCACCCAGTGGGGAGGCTAGTACAGGCATATTTTTCATATTCCCTATACATAACTTCTGGGGTAGTCCAGTTGCTATTATTTGCTTAACACACCAATCACATTTTTTTTTATTATTAGAACTTCACTAAGTCCAGTCCCATTGAGCAAAACACAATAGCCACCCATGATCCAAATTTGTTGGATTCCATTAATCTCCCATATTTGATTCCACGCATACGTATGCAAAACAAACAAATGTCTTGTTGAAGATATTTTAGACAATTTATTCTTCCCTTCTTCCTGTTGCATGATGTTAAAGGCCAGGTCACATCGCCCGACGGATGCAAAACGTATGTAAAAAGGACACAGCAGACAAGGAAATTTTCCATCCATTATTATCCGCTCTCAAAAGTGCCCCAAATTTGCATAAACAGAGTGGACAACAATGGATGGGGGGAGGATGTATTGCAGATGTAAAACGGATGCTCAACGGAAACCTAGTGGATGAAAGCAGATGGAAGCGGATGGCACGTCCGCAGGGCTTCCGGGGAGCATAGCAAAGCGGACATGTAGCGGAAAGAGCAGATGCGTAGCGGATGCATAGTGGATGCAGAGCAGATACGTAGCGGATGACGCGGATGCATAGCGGATGTCTAGCGGATCACTGTGCATGCGGGGAGGATTCATTGCGTCAGCCCCACAGATATAAAAGGAGGCAGCTCACAAGCAGGTCACCATTCAGAGGAAAGACTGCTTGCCAAGACACAATCTTCAATCAGAGACATCTTCATCACAGATATCTTCATCACAGACATCTCTCATGGGGAAGAAGAGGAAGCCTGTGCCATCTTCTGCCCAGGCCTGGCAAGAGCGGATAATATCCACCATCCCACCCCCTTGGCACTGACTCTGCTGCTGCTGGTGCGTGCTTCTTCTGCTGCTGTGCTGCTGCTGGTGGTGCTGCTGCTGGTGGTGCTTCTCCGCTGCTACTGTGGTTGGAACCAGCCCTGATGCTGAAGGCCCTGCCAGAGGGAGGAAGAGGCAATGCAAGGAGAGAGACAGGGAGAGAGGAAGCAGTAACTCCATGCAGAGGAAAGCATGAGGGGAGGTTCTGGAGTGGCTGAGGAGAACGAGTATATGTGGAGGAAGGGCCACAGGCTCAATCTGAGAACCAAGCCGAAAGCAGGCGGCTTGGAGACAGAAGGGGAGAGCCTGGGCTACACTTCAGATGTCCTCCGCGGTTGGTGGAGCATATGCACACCTGTAGGAAGCTGCAACCTGGAAGAAGCTCTGGCCAGGCTGCGGTCAGAGCTCATGACCGGGAGACCTACGTCATGGCAAAATGCAGCTTCCTGGAGAAGTGAGGTCCATCCACCGAGGAAGAAGCCCTCTGTCTACCCTCACTCTCAGAGCCCACAGACAGCCCGTCCTCCTTCTGGCCAGGAGACAACGACCTGCATCACGGCCCGGGCAGGTGTCCACAGAGCACCCCGTGGACAGAGACCCCCCACAGCTGCACAACCTATGCAGAGGACGTGGAGGATTCTCTCACACACATGGAGCAAGAGAAGCAGCGACCACCAGGGACCCAACCCACACGCCACCTCAGCTCCAACTCCACAGAAAGCGGCAGAGAGGCAGACCAGAGGGACAGAGCCTGTCTGCTGGAGATCAGGGACACTCAAAACCAGGCGCAGATCTCCTCTCTCAGCTGGTACACTTCGAGATTCCATCCTCCAAACCGCAAGCCCTTCCTCACCTACGGTCCACCAGACCCTCATGGACATGCCTGAATGCCCAGTACCAGGTGATGAAGGGGAGGATCACAGGTCGCTGCTGCACCACCCTCCAGGCCCAGGCTGAACCTGCTCCCATCCACTCCAGGTCTGCTCCTCCACCCCAGGCGATGTCACAGCCCTTCAAGGCTTTCAACAGCCCCTCTCCCTACCAAGGCTACGGCTACCAGGAGTTTCCAGCAGCACAGGCAGCCCTCCCAGTCCAGGCACAGGTTCCTCGCACGCCACAGGTGCCTCTATCGCCACTGATCACCAAGCATGCCACAGACGTCACAGATGCGACCTACGCCACAGATGACCGACGCCCATTGCCAAGATGTTTCCTCACATGCCACAATTGCCTCACCTCGCCCAGCTGCACACCAGACATCCCCCAACAACACTCCTCCTTCCTCTACCCACAGCCAAAGCCCGGCCTCAGAACATCTGTCATCGGTCCTGTGCCTGACATCCCAGTCCTGGATGAAGGCCTTCAACCTCACTGGGCTGAGCCAGCTTTCTGAGAGCGTTCCTGAACACACCATCTCCTGTTTTGTCTCTCGGGGCCAGGGCACCCAATGGCGCCTCAACCAGCCACTCCAGCCACTGCCACCTCCACAGTCCTGTCCCCTTTACACCTGTAGCCATGGACATGCCTCAGAGTGACTGAGAAACATTGCCAGAGACTAGTTGTTTTGCTTGATCTGATTTTTATCACTTGCTTGGACACTTTTCTTGGTCCTTTGCTTTTTAAATAAAGTTCCTACACTTTACTTAGATTTTATTAATAAAGATTATCTTTGCTTACACACTTGGGTCAATTTCTTTTACTTAATAAAGTCTTTGGTGGAAAGTTTTAGAAAATGGTTAAGCTTTTGCATGCCTCTATGGGATGGCGAGGATACCCTGCTGGATGGGTAATATTGTGGGATGGGCAGGATACCTGTGGGATGGGTAATAGCTGTGTGGGATGAGCAGGGATACCAGTGGATGGGATTAAGCTGTGGGATGGGCAGGATACCTGTGGGTCAATGGGTAATAGCTGTGGGAATAGATAAGCCTCCAGTGAAAGCATAGTGGACTAGTATGGTCCACCCTCCCAGCTGCCACACCTACATGGCCCTTTATTATCAATACAAACTAATCATTGATCCACCAACATTTCAACATCAACAAAACTTCTTTATTAATGCCCTATTTCATTGTAGGGCACTCAACATACATGGCACAATCTCAATCAGTGTGATGAGACAGGCTGAAGGAAGCATCCATTAAGCATCTAACATCCCTGTCTTGCCACTCCACTGCTCCAGCTGGGGAGTTGCACCATTGTTTCAGAGGTTGCGCTGCTTCTTCCCTTCACGTGAAATTTCTGTTGGGGCCTGGTGACATCGCACAGTGTCGATCAGGTTTTGCCTTTGCCTCCATTCACCAGGCTCCATGTCCCCATTCCCTTGTTGACCAGTCCAACCACTGCCTTTCTGCAACACTGGGTAGCGGTAGTGCATATGAGATTGTGCAGGATGCAGCAAGCTTCCACGATGTCCTCCTCACGGTTCATGGATGATGCTGCATGGTGGTGAGAAGTACCTGGAACCTGTTGCCAGGATGCCAAAGGCGTCTCCCACCCCGTCTTGCCCTGGACAGCCTGTAGTGTAAAGATCCTCTCTTCATGGGTGAGGCATCTGGAAGTGTAGGGCTTCATGAGGTAGGTTCTGAGGGAGAAGGCGTCATCCCCCATGATGAAGTAAGCACATCTCTGTGTGTCATTGGGCAGGGTCTAGATCTGGAAGCCCCTGATGAGGTTGCGTTCCAGCCCCTCCTTGAGGTCACTGGCGTTGTTATACCTGGGCATTGAAGATGACCCGTTGCCTGAGCATCGATGTACATGAACTTCTGTCAGCCATCGACCATGGCGAAGAGGATGATGCTGAAGTGGACTTGTAGTTGAAATAAGTGGACCCTGAGTGTGGGTGGAGCTTTGCAGGCCACGTGCTGTCCCATCTATGGCTCCAACGGTGTGGGGGAAGTTCCACCTCTGATTCCAACTGTTCGCAAGTTTCCCTCCGAGCCTTGTTCAGTGGTGGGGCACTTGAGGAGCTCCTCCGCATATTCTTCGATGAGGCCTGCCACCACTTCTCTGACCACAATGCTAGTGATGTTGTGTGGCACCGCCAGGCGACATGCATGTTTCTGTATGTGGTCCCGGAGGCCAGGTGCGCAGATTCAGTGCACCTTCAGTCCAGGGTCCAGGCTGGACGGAAGGTGGTGGTGCTCGACTTTGGTGACATTGGTCCTCAGATGCTCCACAATTTCATCAAACATGGCTAGCCGGCATCCTCATGAAGTGCTGGACATGCAACGAGTGTCTTTTGTTCCTCACGCTCCACCAATCGAGTTGTTCATAGAGTCCCAAACTGCCGCCTCTTCTCGCTGATCCATCATCAGACCTAGGCAGCTTCTTTGGCTGCCTTCCTTTTCCTTCCGTAGAAAAGGTGAAAGAGCCTGAAGAGGGCTTGGTTCTGGTGTTGAATTGATGGCGGCTACCAAAGGAGTCGTGCGATGATCCATGGTGGAGAAGAATGGATGCTGTTGAAGAGCAAGAGCAAGACTGAAGAGGTCTGCACACCAGCCGGCTTGCTAGACTGATGAGTGAGATCCACGTGATTTCCTCCTACCTTTGTATAGGAAATGTCAGTTTTCCGCTTGGTGTCCTTACACATACTCTAGGCATCCTCACAGACATCCTAAATATTTGAGATATGTCCCCTATACGAACGTTTTGTCTGTTTTAATGCTTTATATCCAAGCTGCTTTCGCTTTCATCCTTTCTACGTCCATGCTACTAACGCTGTGGTGTCCATTCCGCGTCCGTTTCGCTTCCTCCCTGTGTCCAATTTCTGTGGAGCAGATTTGAGTTGCGCGGTATGCACAGCGATGCCTAGCGGATATAGCGCGCGTAACGGATGACAAACGGATGTATAACGGATGTTCCCCGTATGCTTGGTGGATGTTAATGGACGCGTTGATACTTCATCCACTCTAAAAGTTTGTGCAGTGCAGCTCAAAACTTTTTGAGCGGATGAAATCACAGTAGATGGATGCTGGATGGATAGAGAGTATGAAAAACGTATGGAGTGAGTACACAATGGATGCATCACGTTTTCCAACAGATGGCAAGCTTTTTTGTCCGTTTTACAACCTCTTTGCATCCGTTGGTGCAGTGTGACATGGGCTTTAGAGCCTCTGAGTGAAACCAGGCAAATAAATAACTTGAGCTCCCAGTCTTGGTCACCAGATGGCACTCGAGAGCATCCTTCTGAGCTACAGTTTTCAGTGGTAGATAGCAATGAGATGTTCCTTTTTTCCCTTTCCAATCTGCTTCCAGCAGAAGGGCATTGGGAACCAGCTTCAAAAAGGATAAAGCCTACCCCAGTGACTACCTTTACTTCTACAGTGGCGGGGTTCTGTCCAAGGGAAAATCAGGAACCAGAAATATCCACTCAAATAAGGCTCTTGATCTCAGAGGCTATTGCCCAGGCTTTCAGCAAAATCATCAGACAGCCTCTGCAGCATCTGATAACACCCTGCACCAAGGGCAGCATTCTGCACCCCAGTTTCCAAGATAATTGTTGGTCATCCAAAGGCCTCATTCTCCTCTATACAAAGCTGATAATCTCTCTCAGAGGATGAGGAACATAAGGAATTGATGCTGTCTGCAGATGAAGGGGTGGCTCCAGACCTGCCCAGCTTTCACAGAACTCTTTTGCCCTGCCTTGTTAAAGACACTTTTCTACAAGGCCAAGACCACAGCTCACATAGGAGCAGACCCAGCCACGTCAGATTCAGCATTAGGCTTGTCTGAACCAAATGATTTACTGTATTCAGAGCCTGCCACAGATAACGAGGAGATTCCCTCCCCAAAATTATTCCTGAAGATCATCCAATGACAATGGGCATTACCAAGGGCATACCCACCCCCGAGCAGGAGCAACAAGAGATTCTATATTGTGGCCCCAGACCTCACTGCAATATTACAAATGCCAGCAATAGACGGGCCTGTGGCGGTCTTAGCATCCTCCACCATCATGTCCAATGACACGGAGGATACCTTAAAAACAGAGGACAGGAGAGCAGAACTTATGTTCCACAAAACATATCAGGCGGCTGCCTGGGTGGTGAAGGAGGCTACAGCCACCTCCTTCTTCAACAGAACCTCCTTGCTCTGGCTCAGACAGATAGATGCAAGCAAGAGTCCCAGCTGGTGACTCTTGCTTGCATCTGACTCTTGCCGGTACCCATCAGGATATAAATGAACTGGTAGTGGCAGCAGAATTTTCTGCTGATGCCACACTGAACTCAGCCAAATTTGCTTCCAGGACCATCACCTCATCTGTGAAAGCCCGCTGGCTATTGTGGCTCCATCACTGGCAGGCAGACATGAAATACAAGTGGAAGCTAGCTTCTGCTCCTTCAAGGGTGACAAGCTATTCGGAGAGGCCTTAGAGCCTATCCTCATAGAAACCAAGGACAAAAAGAAAGTCCTAATCTCTACATCCAAGTGCTGACCACTGGCTCTCATCCTACTTTTGAAGGCCCTCAATCCGACCAGCAGATACTGTATCTGACTTCTTACATCTACAGAAGGTACATTTCCAATGTCAGGATCACCAACCCAACAGACCCGGCTTTAGGCACAGGAACAGACAACAGGTCCAGTCCAAACAGTCATTTTGAGGCAACAGAAGTTGTGCCTTCTGTGGCTCTCGATGACTGCAATTCCAACCCTCTCATTGGTGGCATTCTAAGTCTCTTCACATCTCAATGAGAGGAAACCACCACAGATGCATTGGTTCTGAACACAGTAAGACTAGGCCTCACTCTCGACTTTCTCTCCCCCCCCAAGGTTCTTCATTCGTTGCCCCATCTTAAAAAAATGAAACAAAAAGAAACCTTTTGGAGGCTTCAATCCTGGACATTCAAGCCATCCAACTAGTTCCAGAAGACCAGCAGAGACAGGGGTTTTTACTCCATTATTCGTAGTCCCAAAGGCCTCGGGAGTGGGGGTGGAGGTAGAGAGCAATTCTGGACCTAAAAGGACTCAACAAGCATCTGGAATACAGAAGGTTCAAAATGCAGTCCCTCCAGTCCATACTGGAGAGCATCCGGGAGGGCAACTTTTGATGTCAATAGACCTAATGGAAGCATACCTTCACATACCCATTTTGTCGGCTCACTGATGATTCCTATGGTTTTGCTACACAAGCCAGCACTACCAATACAAGGCCCTCCCATTTGGCCTGTCTTCAGTGCCCAGAACATTCACCAATGGCAGCACTGTAGGCTCATCTCAGGACTATTCTCATTCGCATCCAATGCTATCTGGGCGACATATTGTTTCAATTTTCCTCGAACCTTCAGGCAACAGAGGATCTATGCTTCACAATCCAGGTCCTCCAGGATCATGGATTCTCAATCAATTACAACAAGAGCCACCTAGCTCTAGCATATATAGGTACCATATTGTGCATAGTCTCCCTGTCCCAGAAATGCCAGTACAGCATCAGAGCTTTGGTGACTCGGATCCAATCGGACCATACAGTGCCCCTGGCCCTTCTCTTGCAACTCCTGGGCAAGATGATATCCTGCATCATTCTCTGGGCACATCTGCATGCCAGGACCTTACAGTGGTTCCTCCTGCCTTACCAGAGATCAGGCAGGAGCAACTCAACCACCAAAGTCTGGGTCCCACCAGAAATACTCCAATCCTTCTGGTGGTGGGTGTCCCAAGCCACAGCCAAAGGATGTGCCTTCAAGAAACCAAACCATTTCACCATCACCACAGATGCCAGTTTGTTCAGATGACATAGGAACAGTGGTCTCAGGAAGACTTATACAACAACATCAACTGGCTGGAGCTCAAAGCAGTCCACTTAGCCTTCAGATGGTTCCAAAATACAATCTCCAGTATGTGCTCATACTAATACGTGCTCATACTAATGGACAACGTAGCCAGCAAGGTCCATATCAATCACCAAGGGGGTGCCCACTCCAGGTCCCATATGTCAGAGGCCGAGCACTTGGGACTCTAGGCAGAATGACATCTCCTATTCCTGAAAGCAGAGCATATACTGGGAACAGCCAGTGTACAGGCATCGTCTCCTGTTCAAGGGACTGTCTGAAAGGTTCAGTTTTCTGATCCTGGACCTGTTCTCCACCCCGTCGAACAGCCAAGTACCCAGGTTTTATACCAGGTTTGCAACACTGGGAGCAGAAGGAGTCAATGCACTCTGCTTTCCATGTCCTCCAAAGGCTATTATACGATTTTCATCTGCTTCCCCTCATCCCAGGGGTAATCAGAAAGGTACTGGCGGAAAGAGTGGAGGTCCTACTCCTGGCTCTTCACTGGCCCAGAAGCCCATGATTCACCAACTTGATCAACTTATCGATGTCCAGGCCCTGGAGGATTCCACCAGACAGAATCTCCCTCAGTCAGGGAGCTCTCCTCCATCTAGAACCACAATGACTCCAACTAACAGTTTGGCATTTGAGCGGAGAGCTTTAAGGCTGGACAACTTCTCCAACAATACAGACCATTCAAGCCTCTAGGAGGTGGTCTACCAACTGAATATATGACTCCACCTCGAAAACCTTCTGCTCCAAAACCTCTATTGACCCCACTCAGTATCACCAATACCATATGCAGACAAGTGACAGCCTTGTCATCCATGTTATCTTTCGGGGATCTGGAGTCCCTCACCCAGCACCCTATTGTGCGCAGCTTCATCAGAGGTGCAGCTAATTTGAAACCCCTGAAAGTACACCGATATCCCACCTGGGAACTGCCTAAGGTTCTCTCCTCTAACAGGGTGGTTCTACGGTTAGATCTTTCATTCCTTCCCAAGGTTAATTCCTTATTTCACAGGACACAGGAACTAATTTTACTAGACTTCTGCCCTTACCCAACCCATGCCTTAGAGAAGAAATAGCACACCTTGGATGTCAGCAGGGCTCTCCACATCTATATTAAGAGGACAGCCTCCTTTCAAAAATCAGAGTCCCTATTTGTATCCTTTCAACCCTCCACATTGGGTAATAAAGTCACAGCATCAACAGTAGGCCGGTGGATACGGGCATGCATTGCCAAATCATACGAGCTTCAGCTCTCACGTTGCCTCAACAAGTGACAGCCCACTCCACTAGAAGCACAGCCACTCTGTCCATTAAGGAGGTATGCTTATATTATAAGGTATATAAGATATTATAAAGTATATTAAGGAGGAGATATGCAGAGCAGCAGCATGATCTTCCCCATTGCCATTTGTCCAGCATTATAAGCTGGACACTTTTGCCTTGCAGTTACTTTCAGCAGACAAGTTCTCCAGAAGGTGTACTCAGACTCAGGGACTCTGGGCCTGACTGCTGCCCACCCTTAGGACAAATCAGCTTTGCTATGTCCTATTCTGAGGATTCTCCTCAGCACACTGGAGAAGGGACATTGGTCTTATCTGACATACTCCTTCTTGGTGTGCTGAGAAGAAGCAAAAAAAAGTACAGATCAGTTGAGTTGAATATCTTAAGAGCAAAGGTTTTTTGAGTATTTTTGTCACTTTCTCCGAACAGTGGATTATCCAATGAAGCTGACTGGAAGAGGATTTAAAGCAGACAAAAGAAAGCAATTCTTCGAACAGGATATAATTAAACTGGCAGATGTGTTTATGACCTGTGTGTCTTTTTAAGGGTTTAGAAGGCAGGTCTAAACAGAGCTCATAGTCTTAAAGTTGCAGTGCTCCTTCTGGACTGAAGAGGCATACTTCCAAATAAATACTAGATGCAGGGGAAAAATAACACAGAAGTGTTTCCCCATCTCCTACTTGTAACTATTTGACTATAGAACTATGAAAAACCAAGTGTTAGATTAAAAGAGCTTTGCCTGATCCAGAATTACTGTTTCTGATAGAGACCGAAGAGAATCTATAATCAGTTCTTCCTCCTGTCTGCAGAAGCTTCATTTAATAATAATATTAGAAAGATTACCAATAAGTTAAATGCTGTCCATGAACAGTATGAACAGGCTTTCAGAAAAAAAGTCTTCTTTCAGTGGTGAGAGATTTATATAAAAGTAGTAGCTAAGTGGACAATGCCACAAATAATTTAAAATAAGCAGCTCCTATCTGTAGATAAATGATTATTAGAAATCTCAATTTGTCTCAACATGAGACAATTTAAACATTCTTGCCTGGAAGTTGTTCTATTAATCAGTTACTTTGTAAATCAGATTAAACCATTCTTGCACTCTGAAACAAAATTGTAAGTAAGGTGAGAAGATATGAGAAACCCTTTTGTTCCAGGATACTTTAAAGACCACCTGTTCATTTTACCTTAAGTTACGATGGAAAGATCGGCCATTGTATTCAAACTGACAAGGAAGGCCAGTTGGTTAAGAAAGGTATGGAAGTTTCTGTCTTGGGAATGGATTAAGATGGCATTCTCCTAGGAATTGTAGACCCATCAACATTAGGTCTGCATTTGTTGCAATTATTTTTAGCTTCCATTTTTGTTTCTTTTTAAAATGGATCTTTGTGGTTTAATTCAGTTAATTACATTGTTTAGTTGTTATAATATTTCATAATGGTATATATGCATTAGAATTATGAGACATAAAAAGATAAAATACGGATTTATTTCCATTATGGGGAATAAGGTTTTAGTGGATGCAGTTTCATCTAACTGCATTCTCTTTCCCTCCCTTCCTTCCCCTTCTCTTTCACACACACGCACCACTTCAGCTCAAGAATATTTCTATTTGCAAAGAAATTTCATGAAATAAAATCTTGAATGCAAGCAAATTAGCTTTTAAATCATGAAAAGTAATATATACCTATTCAAGTAAAATATACCGGTGCAGGACAGTAATCTTTTGGTAACCAAGGGCAACACATAATATTTTAGGAAGACTGCAATGTGTGCTGGGCTGGTAGTTTGAAGATATTTTTATAGTGTTATTTAAATGAGATACTAGTTTTTAACTATAATTATTTCCTCAAAATGTGGCAAATTTGGATGCTGGGTTTCCATGCTCATGGTCAGAGGGTGTTCTAAGGGGCATAGAAAGGAAACCTGTAGGTTATAGCTCCTCCATACTGGAATATCATGTGTAAGGGGCTGCCACTACTGTTTTTTTTTTTTCCTAAGAACACTATCTGTTCAGTATAAATGTTACAGTATGACATTAGAATTTTTTCCATCTTTGTAGGAGATCCCTTTAATCTTTTCCCCCCTGAGAGGATTCAGTTATTATGAAGCAGTCTGGAAAATTAAACAGAAAATATGTATTTATTTAGCAGAAGTCCCCTGACTCTGAGCTTTGCTTACAACAATAATTGTTTTTAAAGTTACTTGGAATAAGGAACCAGCTATGTCCCGGAATCAGGTGCCAGTGATTGGGTAAGTTGAAGGGAACATCCCAGGCGGCCATCGGTCCTTTGAATCCGAGGGACTTCCCGAGACTACCCTGTTCTGGCGACGGCGGTCGGCACCCCCAAGAACCACTGGTGAAAGGTGAGGAGACCAGGACATCTTGTAGCCGGCTAATGGAGAAGGAAGACGCCTGCAGGCAAGTACTGAACTTGGGTAATAATCCCTCCCTGTAAGCAGGGACGGAGAGGATTGATCACCCTCTCTTAGGTAAAGGTAAAGGTAAAAGCTAAAGGTGGGAGGAATTGTCAGGAAGGGTTGAAGTGAACTACTGCGGTTCCCATTGGAGACTGTGTGTATCTGGCTCCCTGGGTCGGGTGTGAGTGTGTGGAAATCCCTGGTGTCACCTGGAGAAGAAGGACCCCATACCTTCCTCCAACCCCATTCCCAATTGTCTTGTCTGGTGACCCGGGTGGATCATGGGTGGAGGGAAAAGTAAGCCCCCAACTCTTTTAAGGGCCATGTTAAAACACTTTAAGGATGTATATAAATCTCAGGATTAGTTTGTGGAGTAGGCATAAACTATAGGTGTTTGTGAGGAAGCAGATAGTAAAATGCTTTTGACTAAAGAAGAAATGTGAAAACTCCTTAAGGACTGAGAAAATAGGTTCGGTTAGTGTTATATTGGAATAGGCCATAGGAGTGTCTATCTGGAACTGGTAAAAATAGGGCCGTGTTCTCCATGGTGCCCATGGGGACACATTAAAACAGTAAAAGTTTGTCTTTAAAAAGAGCAGTGGAATTCAATCTGCTCAGGGGAACCCTGGCCTGGTACAAACGAGATGTGAAAAAAAAAGAGATCTCTATAGATCTTGATCTTTAAAAATAAGCCAGCATCTGCTGGGAGATCCAAACTAGAAAGATAAGGGACAGAATGCCCAGGCAGAGCAGACAGTAGTAAAAATCCAGTGCTTAACCAATGAGCGAGCTCATGGGAGGAGCACAAAACGTGTTTGTACAAAGAGAAGAACGGAAGAAGATCAGAAGATGCAAAGAAAAGGCTGCATTAATGGTGGCAGCCATGATGTGGACCCCTAGAGAGAGGGAAGTAGTCAGGCAAAAGGAAATGGATTAGGGTTGGGTGCACCCAGTGTGCTATTTGTAAAAAGGAGGGGCACTGGAAGTGTGAGTGCCCGAAAGAGGTAAGGAAGAGAGGCCAGAGAAATGATGAGCACTTTCAAAGGGACCCTCAAAGACCCCTGGTCTTTTGAGGAAGACGGGGAGGACAAGGATGCGGGAGAAACCCCTGAAAGGTTTGGCAGAGGCGGAGAGAAGGAATAGGACTGAAGCTGACCGGGTTCAGAGTGCCTCCCAGAACCTATGGTCTGGCTAAATGTAGGAGGCAGACCAATCTCTTTTTTAGTGGATATTGGAGCCACACGAGTCAATTTTAACCCAAGCCCGAACACAGCCTCCTCTCATACCATGAATATTCAGGGGAGCAACTGGAAGTATTTTACAATATCCTTGTTTTGAAGCCCCTTGTATGTACAGCTAAAGGAAAGAGTATAATGCACCAATTTGTGTATATGCCTGATGCCCTGTCCCACTCCTGGGAGAGATTTGCTGTGCAACCTTCCAGCACATCTTCTTGTTTGAAAGAGGATGGACTATGGCAATGGGTTATGGCAGGGTTAAAGTAACGGTACCCTAGGAAGAGGAATGTACACTGTCTCCCCCTTGCCGTTCAGGTGGCTGAAATAAAACCTTGATTCATTGGTCTCGAGGTAAACTGGCCACACCTACTCATTGGAAAGTAGAATCCCACCCCAATTCACCCGTTAAAAGTGAAAAGTTCACTAAGATAATAAGAAAGAAAGCCCAATTAGTGAAACCCAAGATAAATACTTAGGTTACTATAGTTAAGGCCACAGAACTATAGACATGAGAAAAAGGAAGTTGTGTGCTGAATTGCAGAAACCAACCAACAGGAGTTTTTTTAAGCAGCAGGCTATTGTAAAAAATTTTGCCTGCTATCCAGATCACTCTATGAGTAACAAAGGGGGGAGAAAGGGAACCTTTGTTTGGACATGTGACAAGAACAGGTTTGAAGACTTAAAAAAAAAAATTAGCATCTCAAGCTCGCTGTTATGAGACTTCCCAACCTTGAGAAATCTTTTCAATTTGTATGTGGACTCAAAAAATAATAAGGCTCTTGGAGTCCTGACTCAAGAAAAAGGGAAGTGGCAACATCCCATTGCTAATGAAAAAAAAAGTAGAGATTCAAAGGGACAAAACCTCCCCAAGTCTGGAAATGTGTGTGTTGATATGTGTCTGTGTGTAATCATTTCCAGACCTGGAGGATGAGACCCTCTAACAACAGAAAAAAAAAGAGAGAGAGAGAGAATGGAGCTCATTGGCTTGTGAGAAAAGCTCTCAGAAAAGAATTGTAAGTAATGATTGATTTGCTGGACAAAGAATGAAAGAATGCAATGAAATTTTTGTGTGATAAATTGTTATGCAGCAGTCTGATTACAGTATAAATGTGTGAGTACTGTTGTTGATGAAGAAAAAAAAACATTGGTGTAAATGTCTGTGTGTTGACCCCCATCCAGATTAAAAAGGAGAGTACTTTCATATAAAAGAAATTGCATTACCAGGAAATGAGAAAGCTCTCATGGAGAAATGTGTGTGTGAGTTACTTAAGTTAGAGAGAGGAAGAACAGAAAATTAGAATGACAGAAAAATAAAATATGTCAGGAGACATTGCATCGGAGATTCCACAAGAACACTGGATAAAATGGCAAGGGGACCAAGAAATTGTGAAATTGAATTTTTAGTGGATACTGGGATATCCTGACATCTTGAAGAATAATCCCTTTTCGGATGCCACATTAGCAGAATTCCAATTTCAAAATCAAGAAAAAAAATCAACCCATGCCACATCAAAATTTAAAATTATAGTATGTAGAGAGAGAGATCAAATATCTTGGACACTTGATTAGTGAAGGGAGTAGAAAAATAATTCCTGCTAGAATTGGGAAACTAAGAGAGACTTAAAGTTTGTTTTAGGACAGAAAGGGGTCCTTTCACAAACATTACCTTGGACTTTGTTATACACAAATTTAAGGCAGGACAGTGGGTTTTGATAAATCTGGGAGGGAGAAACTGTACATTCCTTTTCTATTTAAGACTGAGTGGTTGCCGATGTTATTTCCCCAACATAAAGCCCCTGTCACAGAGCACCAACGGATGGAAAGAGGATGTAAAATGGAGAGAAACACTTGCCCATCCATTGGTTAACGCGATGCATCCGTTCTATACTCACTGCGTCCGTTTTTCATACTGTCTATCCGTCCAGCATCCGGTCTACTGACATTTCATCTGGTCCAAAAAGTTTTGAGCTTCACAAAACTTTTGAGCGGAAAATGTATCCAACGCGTCCGTTCTACATCCGCACGCATACGGGGAACATCCGTTAGACGTCCGTCATCATCCGTTACGCGTCCGCTATATCCGCTAGGCAGCCATTGTGCATCCGCGCAACTCGCGTCCACTCCAGCGGAAAACGGACACAGGGAGGAACCGAAACAGACGCGGAACAGACACACAGCGTTAGTCGCACAGACAGAGAAAGGATTAAAGCGGATGCAGCTCGCGTACAAAGCATTAAAATGGAAAAACATTCGTAATAGGGACATATCTCGGATATTTAGGATGTCTGCAGGATACCAAGAGGATGCAGAAGGACATCTAGCGGAAAACCTATATTCCTAATAAAAAGGGGGAGAAATCAACCTGGATCTCACTTTCAATCCAGCAGCCCTGCTGTGCAGACCTCTTCAGCTTCATCTTGCTCTTGCTCTTCCACAGCATCCAGTCATCTCCACCATGGATCATAACACACTCCTTTTGGTAGCCCCATGTTCTACAACAGTGCGAAGCCTCTACAGGCCTCCTTCACCTATTCTACGTGAAGAAAGGAGGCGTCCAAAAAGTGTCTGGGTCCGGAGATGGATAGCGAGAAGAGCTGAGTACGACTGTATAACAAGCTGATGGTGGAGCTGAGGAACGAAGACTCTTGTGCATTCCAGAACTTCATTAGGATGCCGCAGCATGTTTGACGAAGTTGTGGAGCGTCTGAGACCAGGGTTGACCAAGAAAAAAACCAACTTCCAGCCCAGCCTGGACCTTGGACTCAAGTGGCACTGACTCTGCGCCACCTGGCCTCCAGGATCAAGTACAAGAGCATGCAGTATGCCTGGAGGGTGCGAACAACACCATCAGCATTGTGGTCAGAGAAGTGGTGCAGGCCATCATCGAACAATACCTGGAGGACCTCCTCCATTCCTTCCACTGAAGAAGGATGGAAGAAAGTTGCAGAGCAGTGGTATCAAGGTGGAACTTACCCCACACCGTTGGAACCATAGATGGGAGCACATGGCCTGCCAAAGCTCCAGCCAAGTCAGGGTCCACTTATCACAACTAAAAGGGCTTCTTCAGCATCATCCTCTTTTGCCATGGTGATGCTGACTACAAGTTCATGTACATCGATGCTTCAGGCAACGGTCAGCTTCAAGTGCTCTTCCAGGTACACAACGCCAGTCACTGCAAGGAGGGGCTGGAATGCAACCTCATCATGGGCTTCCCAGATCCAGACCCCCTGCCCAATGACACCACAAGATTGCCCTACTTCATCATGGGGGATGACGCCTTCTCCCTCAGAACCTACCTCATGAAGCCCTACACTTCCAGATGCCTCACCCGTGAGAGAGGATCTTCAACTACAGGCTGTCCAGGGCAAGGGTGGGTGGTGGAGAACACGCTTTGGCATCCTGGGCCAACACGGTTCCAGGTACTTCTCACCACCATTGCAGCATCACCCAGAGACCATGGAGAACCTCGTGGAAGCTTGCTGCATCCTGCACAATTTCCATGCGCACCTGCGAACCAGTGTTGCAGAACAGGCTCGTGGACCACCCACAAGGCAATGGGGACATGGAGCCTGGTGAATGAAGGCAAAGAGGCGAAAAGCTGAATAGATACTGGTGGATGTGCAAGGCCCCAACAGAGGCTTTTCATGTGAAGGGAAGAAGCAGCACAAAATCTCCTGAAATGCTGGTGCAACTCCCCAGCGGAGCAGTGGAGTGGCAAGACAGATGGTAGATGCTTAATGGATGCTTCTTC
Organism: Laticauda laticaudata; assembly: GCA_004320025.1. Taxonomy (NCBI): domain Eukaryota; kingdom Metazoa; phylum Chordata; class Lepidosauria; order Squamata; family Elapidae; genus Laticauda; species Laticauda laticaudata. The sequence continues at coordinate 42,150 of BHFT01038770.1, forward strand.
AGCCTGTCTCATCACATTTGATGAGATTGTGCCATGGTATGTTGAGTGGCCTACAATGAACAGGCATTTAATAAAGAGTTGTGTTTATGTTGAAATGTGTTGATCAATGAAAATTGTTATTGATAATTAAGGGCCATAGGTGTGGCAGCTGGGAGGGTGGACCATACAGTCCAACTATGCTTGCACTGGAGGTTTATCTATCCCACAGCTATTACCATCCCACAGGAGTATCCCTGCCCATCCCACTTGCTATCCTAAACCATCACACAGCTATTACCATCCCACAGGTATCCCTGCCCATCCCACAGCTATTACCCATCCACAGGTATCCTTCCTCATTCCACTGCTATCCTTACCCCTCCCACAAGCATTCAAAGGCTTAAACCATTTCTAAAAGTTTCCATCAAGACTTTATTGACAAAAAGAACTGAAGCAAGTGTGTAAAACAAAGATAAACTTTATTAATAACAAACTGTGAAAAGCAAAATGACCCAAGTAAAGTGTCCCAAGCAAACATAAAGTCAAACAGGTAGCCACCCCAGTCTCTGGCACTCTTCTTGATCACTCTGAGGTGTGCCAGTCTTGGCGGTGAAGGGTCCAGGTGCTTGTGGAGGTGACTGCTGCTGGAGTTGCTGGTCTGAGCGTCATTGGGGTGTCTGGCCCCTAGAGGACAACAGGGACGGGTGTGTGGAGAAAGCTCTCAGACAACTGGCTCAGCCCCGGGATTGTTGAGAGCCCTTCCTCCAGGGACATGGGTGTCAGCCCCAATACCGATGACAGATGTTCTGAGGCTGGGCTTGCTTGTGGGGTGGAGGAAGGAGTAGTGTAGTGGGGCTGTCTGGTCTGCAGCTGAGCGAGGTGAGGTGTCATGGCATCTGTGGGTGGTGGCTCTGTGCGTGGGTAGCATCTGTGGCGGGTGGTGTGGGTGGATCTGTGGCATTGCGTGGCACCGGTGGCATTCGATGAACCTGTGCCTGGACTGAGAGGGCTGCCTGTGACTGTTGGAACTCCTAGGTAGCCGTAGCCTTGGTAGGTGAGGGCCTCGGGAAAGCCTTGGAAGGGCAGTACATCAACCTGGGGTGAGGAGGAGACCTAAGAGGGGTCGGAGCAGGGTCAGCTGTGGCCTGGCAGGGATTGTGCAGAAGACCGTGTCCTTCTTTATCACCTGGTACCTGTGATTAGGACATGTCCATGAGGGGTTCTTGATGTTGACCGTAGGGTGAGGAACGGCTGTGTCTGGTTTGAGGATGGCTATGTCCGATGGTACTTTATCAGCTGAGAGAGGAGATTTCACGATGCTTTTGAGGTGTCCCTGATCTCCAGAAGGACAGTTGCTCTTGCCCCTCCGGTCTGGCTCTCGTCTCTTTCTGTGGAGATGGAAGCTGGGTGGATGTGGGTTGGTCTCTGGAGTGGATAGTGCCTCTCCTTGCTCCCACTGCGTCCAGGGGGTACTCCACGCGCTCCCACCACGGGGAGTGCAGCTGTCAGGAGGGGTCTATGTCGTGGACAGGCCCACAGATACCTGCTGGACACAGGAGTTGACTCTTGGCCAGAAAGGGACTGGCTCTCTGTGGCCGCTGCCTGAGAGAGAGGGGTTGAGCAGCAGGGGCTTAGCCTCCTTCAGTGGCAGACCTCACCCCCAAGAAGCTGCACTTTGCCATCACATAGGTCTCCCAGTTTCTGTGAGTTCACTGCGGCCTGGCCGATTTTGAGGTGCGTTCCAAATACCAGAGTGTGATGTGCTTTACCACCACCCAAGGAGGACCATCCAAAGTGTTAGCCCAGGCTTCTCCGCCTCTCTCTCACAAGCAGCTCTGCTTCCTCTTGGTGTCTCAGAATAGAGGCCTGTGTCCCTTCCGCCATAGTACTCGTTTCCCTACCAAGCCATTCCAGCACATCCTACATCTATGTTCCTCTTCAATGGAAGTGATTGCCTCACTCTACCGTTCTCACGTAGCCCTTCCTACCCACTGGCAAGGGCCATATGGGACCTCATCAGAGGGAACTTCGGAAGTCCTAGGGGCTGTCCACCACACCACCACCAGCAGCAGCAGCAACAACAACCGTAGACAGCAAAGCAGGACCAGCAGGACGCAGCCACCAGCAGGACCAGTATCAGCAGCAGCCCAGAGTAAGCACCAGCAGAGTAAAGCACCAGCAGGAATCACCAGCACCGGAGCAGCGCAGCAGAGTAAGCACCAGAAGCACCAGCACCAAGCAACCAGCGCCAGCAGATAGCCCAGCAGAAGCCCCAGCACCAGGAGCAGCGCCAGTTAGAGCCCAGCACCAGCAGAGTACCCGAGAAGACCGACCAGACAAGAAGCAAGCAGAAGAACCGAGGAGGTATCATCTCCATATCTTATATAT